>RXPK01000943.1:0-103573 GCA_004143645.1 Protaetia brevitarsis | reverse complement strand
AAAATTCTCAGCTTTTATAAGTTGGCAAACGTGGTTGGTGGTTTTCTATTCTCTTATGATAGCGCGGGATATTTTAAAAGTTCCTTTTTGAATTAAAGAATCCAAATTATACTGGATAATTGATAATAAAGTATCTCTTCCCCATCCTGAATTTGTACCAACTCTGCAGATATTGCATTGTCTGAAGCGTCGGTTCTTAACATAAACGGTAACTGAAAATTTGGATGTTTAAGTTCTAGTGTGTTAATGAATCCCTCTTTCAAAGATAACAATGCATTTTCTGTTCTACTGTCCACTTCCATCTTTTCCCTTTTTTTTAATAATTCATACAAAGATTTCACCTGTCCTGACAAATTTGGTACAAACTTCCTATAATAATTTAAAATTCCTAAAAATCTCCTCAGTGTTTTCAAATTATGTGGTCTTTTATACACTCTAATCTCATTTAACCTCTCCTTATCTATTTTGAGTCCGTTCCTTCCCAATTGTAAACCGAGAAATTTAACATTTTCTTGAAAGAATTCGCATTTTCCTATGTTTAATTTCAAACCCTATCTAACTCGCTTAAAATCTTTCTAATGTGCTCCAAATGCTGCTTTTCATCTTCACTAAATACAAGTATATCATCTACATAGTGAATACAAAAATCTTCGTACTTATTAAGAATTTGATTCATGGCTTTTATCAGTGCTGCAGCGGAACTAGCCAAACCAAATGGAACTACAGAAAACTGATATACTATACCCTCAATGCTAAAGCCAGTATATTTTCTTGAATTTGGTTGTAGAGGTATCAACCAAAATGAATTCTTTAAGTCCATTTTTGTATACCAATTAACGTTTCTAATCCTACCCAGTAAACTAGCAATATTTTGAGGTGCCTCATGTTGTGGCATTGTCCTTTTATTCAAATTTCTAGCATCTAAACACAGTCGAATTGACCCATTTGCCTTTTTAACAACGACTAGCGGATTTATATATGGTGTAGATGACCTTTCTATAATACCACTGTTTAACATGCCCCGAATTTCTTCATTGACTGCTTTCCGATACGCATAAGGGATAGGATAGCTTTTACAATAAAATGGCTCATCGTCTTTCAACTGCAGCTGATGCACGTAGTTATGACTGGACTTCTTCGATAGAGTGTTCATCATCGACAACAATAATGGGGAACTTATCTTCTAAGGATACATATTGGTTTTGGTTGGAAACTTCCTCGACTTTAGCTTCAGACTTCATCTCATGATCGATTTCAATTTCATCAGCTTCTTCAGGAGAGTGTTCGTACTCAACAACAATAACAGGCAACTTATCTTCTAATGATACATACTGGTTGGAAACTTTCTTGATTTCAGCTTCAGACTTCTCATCAGAATTGATTTCAATTTGATTAACGACATCCGGGGATTCACTCTGGGAATTGATTGCTTCTTCTGGGGATTCTCCTTGGGAACTGTTGACTTCTTCTTCCTCTACCTATAACTCACCAATAACCTCAACCTCTAACTCACCAATACCTTCTACCTCAATATCCTCTTCGGATCCATCATTACCATTTACTTCATTATCTCCAACAACTTTTTCGCTACCCTGTATATCATCACCTCTACCAACTTTTCCGCAACCTTGTATTTCAAACTTAAAACTATCATCACAAACTTCCATTTTTTCATCATCATCATTCTCCTTTTCTCTACTTAAATCATCATCATCATCTTCCCTTTCTCTATACAAATCATCAACATTTTCCTCTTCTCTACCTAAATTATTAACATTTTCATCATCCTCTTCCCTTTCTCTACCTAAATCATCAACAACTTCATCTTCCCCCTTTCTTTACTCAAATCATCAACATTGTCATCAACTTTATCTTCCCTTTCTTTACTCAAATCAACAACTTTCTTTTCATTAGAAGTATTTGAATCCCAATTGACTTTATCCCCTTCTGTCTTAATATCTTTCTTTTCTACATCAACAACACTATAATCTTTTCTCAACCATCCATCAAGTTTCTCTAAACACCTGTCTTGTTTCTCTATCATTATTTTGAACATTGACATCAGATCTTTCACTCTAATAATACTTTCCTCAAAACTGTCTCCTTTGTCTCCCTGAATATCCTTTTCGTCCATCCTCCCCTTTTGTCCTGCCACAACCGACTCCTTCCTGCCATTCCTTGCCAGGAATGCAAAGTGAAATTGAAAATGACAAAAAATGAAAATTTAAATTTACTAGCTCAGCGGATAAAAATTTAAAAGGGCGCAAAAGATCTAATAACCTCAAGGTTATTTTCAGAATTGAACTATTCATGAAAAATAAAATGTGGGCGTAAGTAATCAAAAATAAAAGAACTGAACTCTTGAATGACATTAACAATCATTAAATTTATTATAAAAAAAAAAACATTTAGTTACAATTTGCAGAAAATTGGACTGAAAGTCCTGGACGAAAACAAAAACTGCATGAATCTACAATTAAAAAGGACGATGCAAATCCTTCATCAAACAAAAGACAGATTTGTTCTAGAAGAAAATCCAAATCACACAAAAAATCCACGTGGTCTTAAAATTACAATACACTAAAATTAATTTAAACGTGGACAAACAATTGTATTAAAATAATTGAAATTTAAACACAAGCACAAAGCTTCTTTTCACCTAATCCGAGGTGATTAATTACTCAAAACTAAATTGAAAACTACGAAACGGAAAATTAAACTCTTTGAACTAAAAAAACAATTTCTTCTAAAACAAATTACAATAACTGATCTTATATCCAATATGTGCACAACTAAACACAACAGCAATTATTTAATGAGTTCCTCGAAAGATGATAAAAAAATTCAAATTAACCGAATAACATATTAAATGAAAAGTGAATTTACCAAAATGGCATCAAAGAAAATAAAAGACATCTACTTACGCCGGCATCGTTTAAGGAACTACCTTTAAGAGGCCCAAATCGCATACATATAGCAATTTACAATTGCGTGCCAAAGCGGCGCATGAAATGCAAAGAGAATTCTCTTGAATATTACAAAATATACAATACTGACGAAGGCAATATGTACAAATGAATGAAATTAATATACACAACTGAACAATTACATTAAACTTAACAAACAATTCTATTAACAAAATCTTTTCAAAATAAAATATTAAAACTGTGGAAACTCTATCATTGTCTTGATAAAGGTGATTTGGAATTAATAAAAATACAAATTTGAATTTCCGGAAACCCGAGTGCTATACCACAGCAATATATATATATTTAATTATGAAAAATAAATAATAATTATAACATTATAAAAGTAAACTAGATAAATTTAAATGGCGGCGGACCCAAATTCTTAAAATCTACATTTCTGAAGAAGGGGTGCTCACGTATGGAAACGTACGGCGTGGGATCAGTAGCTCCTAGTCTTTCATCCGGAACCACAACGACCAACTTTAACACAAGGTCCCTGGCCGCTTTATGAAACCCTTGCGAAAATCCATATTCTACATTAAGAATTTTTTGGAAGATCTTAAAGCAGTGTTCTCCTACAAATGGGGCTTCCCCGCACAGCATTTGATACAGGATACATCCAAACGCCCAGAGATCTGAAGCGGGTGTTGCTTTTGCATCCGTGAGGACTTCTGGGCTCACGTACTGAGGAGTACCCACGAAAGAGCTCTTTCTCTGCCCCACATTCTCTTCCTGCTGCCCGTTCTCTTCGCCGCCCTTTGCCAACATCTTAGCGCTGCCGAAATCGATCAGTACCATGTGCCAATATTCTCGGGTTTTAGATCCCTGTGTATCACATCCTTTGAGTGTAGCATCTCCAGAGCCAACAAGAGTTCGGCCGCGTAATAGCGAGCCGCTTCCACGCTGAATCCTTTTAATTCTGCGATTTTTGTCAGCAGGTTCCCGTTCTTGGCATAGGTCAGGGCGAAGTAAAAGCGATGCGCGTCTTCGAAGGCGAAGTGGAGGTGGGTGAAATAACTGCATCCCGATACAATTTGCAAAAAGGCCCTCTCGCCCCTGACGTACCTCATCAGATTTTATTTAAGGACGTGTTGCTTTTCCATCACTTTTACTATAACTATTGAAAAATTGATGACCCATTCAAGGTATTATTTTTCGCATCGATTTTGGACTCTTACAGCCAACTGTTGGTAGTAGATAGATAGATAGATAGATAGATAGATAGATAGATAATTTTATTCGTACGTGACAAAAAAAAAATCGTATGCACATGTCAGATTAGAATTAACAAAGAACATTAAAATTAACAACAGACAAAGATATTAAACATTGACAACAAACAAAGATACAAGTACAGGTCCGGAGCCAGGGACCCACGCTACTCTACACCCACAGTAGTTATATTACTAATGAATTCCTGTATTTCATAGTAAGGATTATCAATTAAATAAGTTTTAATTACTTTTTGGAACATTATGTCATTAAGATCTTTCCATTTAATAGGAAATAAATTATAAAGTTTTAAAGAAATATATCTAAATGAGTTTATGTTTTTACTCTAAGACGGAGCCTTGAGGGACGCCATACAAATTATGTTTCAAAGATGATGTTTCGTTGTCTTTAATAACACACTGATATCTGTTTTTAATAAAACTCTCAATAAATGAAAGAGGGGGGCCTCTGATTCCGTAATGGGCTAGTTTTTCCAATAATAAATCATGTGATAGACAGTCGAATGCTTTGGTCAAATCCAAAAATTCACCCATGACTACATTACCCAATTCCAATTCATTTATAATATATGTAATAACGTCCACCAGTGAGCTTATAGTTGATCTACCGGAACGGAAGCCCTATTGAGAATTACTTAAAACATTTTTGTTTTCTAAGTATTTAACAAGTCTATTTTTAAAGGCAGTTTCTAATAACTTAGATAATATAGGTACAAGAGATATAGGTCTATAGTTGTTCGGCGAGGAGTGATCGCCCCTTTTTAAATATCGGAGTAACTTTATTTATTTTTAAACCCTCTGGAAATATACCACTACTAAAGGAAAGGTTAATTAAATACGTTAAATGACCGGTTAAAACATCTTTACCCAATTTTAAGCAAGCACTATGCAAACCGTAATAGTCCAAAGATTTACTATTACTCAGTCTATCAATCATTGTACCCCCCTCATCTCGATCCACGGGACTCAGAAAAAAAGATGAAGGAGTGCTCTTGGCTCGCACATGATTACTGTGACCTTCGTTACCCGCAATTAGTTTCTTAGTTATTTGATTACCAATGTTACAAAAATGATCATTTAGTTCCTCCGCAGAGATAGTACAAGTATTGACGTTATGTTTAGGTTTAATAATTGACCAGGAAGCCTTTAATTTATTCTTCGATGAAGATATAACAGAGGTATTATAAACTAGCCTCTCCAGCTTTAAATTTTCCCTATATTTCTGTTTAAAGTTGTTGTAAGCATTCTTGGAAATAATGTTAAGTTATACTACTAATAATATAGTACTATATACTACTATAAATACTAAGTTCATAAAGCCACAGCAACTCATCTCTCATAGCCCTAGCTTTGTCTGAGTATTTAATATTTCGCTTATTAGACACTGTACGTCTTAATGGAAATGAAGTTGCCCAGCACGCCAAAATGTTGTTGAGCAAAAATTTGGAAACAGATTCAATGCCTTTTAAAGAATAAAGCTCTAACCAATTTATGTTTGTCAATAACTGTTTATATTTATCAATTTTGTAGTCATTAATTGGCCTGTACATATGGCAGTTATTATTTGTTGCAACCTGTACATTTGTTGTAAATACACATATTAACCCCTTATGATCAGAAAGAGCTGGGTCAACAACTCGTACCATGAAATATTTTTTTATGATGTTGGTAAAAACATTATCAATTCTAGTCCTTGATGCTCCGCTAACTCTAGTATAGTCGTCAACACAAAATCGATATTAAAATCGCCGAGGTAAACGATATTATTATTTAAATGAAGGGAATCTAAAAAGTTATTTAAATTATCATAAAAATTGTCGTAATTCCCTGCTGGGGACCTGTACGAACAGCAAATAGTGACATTGTAAGAAATTATTTCTACCGCACACAATTCAAAACAAAAATTTAGGACAGATTTACAACCGTTGAACTTCAAACTTTGTTTGACAAAAATAGCCACTCCTCCATGAATATGATCATTTCTTGAAAAATGAGATGCTAAAGTATAATTGTCTAGTTTAATAATGGTAATTAGGTCAAATCGAGTCCAGGTTTCAGTGAAACATACTACGTCATAGTTATTGTCAGATAAGAAGTGATTTAATTCATGGAGTTTATTAATTACACTCTGTATATTGATGTAAAATATCACAATGTTTTTATCACTACAAGTACGGGATTTATCGATTAACACATTACATTTAGTTAAATTATTAGAATACGTATTATCTCTACAAGAAATTTCAGGAAATAAAAGTTCGGTTACCTTATTAGACTTGCATTTTTGTGTTGAACTAACATCTGAACTGTTAAAAAGGCGCCTCTATTTCACGTCGGTCGATCGCGCGCTGTCCTCTATAGAAACGGAAACGCTTCACCAAGATACCGCTCGGCCACCGAGATGGGTCATAGACAGCATCGAGGAGGGCCATGTCCATGCCGATCCGGAAAGCAGAGTTTGTACCTCTCGTCTCCAGCTTGGTTATGTCGTACTCCGTGCCGGGGAACTTCACTTCTAAGTATTTTTTAATCATTTCCGGGCTGGTATTCGATTTACACCTTCCGATATATACCCAAAGTTTTTTCTCGTTTGCACCGAAACAAATATCGTCTGGTTCAGCATTGCGTTGTTTGTTATTACCAATAATTATGTTTTTTTTATTCTTTTGAAAGGTATTTCCTACCTTGGAGGCCTGTTTTTTTTTGTAGAATTTGCATCTTTTTCTTCGGTATTTCTTTTTTGCCGACTTTGTTTTGCCGACAATATCTCTTTGCTGGATGGATCCGACAATCCGCTAGAAATATCTTCGTCGTATTTAAAAGCTTCTTTACGTCTAATATTTGGTACTTGCTTCACAATGCACAAATGCATGGAAGAGTTGCTTTGTTTACCAAATGTTTGTTGGTGTATTTTATGACGTCATCTAGTGGTGAGAACTGATGAGAGCTGTTTTTTGTTAAACAGGGAAACGCTTTGGTGGATGATGGTTAATTCTTTTGCCACTCAAAATTCAAAATAATAGGTATAGGGGAGAGTCGGGTAATTGTACGCGCCTAAAGCATTTTCCAAATAACTCAAAAACTGATTTCATTACGTTAACCAAATTTTACAGATCATTGCCACGATGTATTGAGTAGCTAATTTATTTTACAAAAGCTTCTAGTATATTCAGCTTCTTAGATACATTTTTTTTTCAGAAAAGTGTACTTTCACACAATTACCCCACTAGGTGGGTAATGGTACGCAGAGGTGGGGTAATTAAACTTATGGAAAATAACATTGTCATGAGTCTGAAAATGTAAACATGTATTTTAAACATATAAAAAGCCATACGAGAGGTTAGATATATTTGTACTGCACAAACTATTACTTGCTATCGCAGATGTCGCAAATATAACCCTCAGGTGTGTCCCATCCAGTGCAAAGCGAATGAGCCCATCGCAGGCAAGCATTACATCTGAACCACATCTCACTTTTCCGGCCAATGTCCCCACAAACTAAACACAACTCATTTTCATCATAGTTACTTGCGTCATCCAATTCATCATCATCGCATAATTTGGAAATATCTTCATCACTTATTTCTTCGTCAGTGTCGTCAAATAATTGTCTTTTCGCCCTTTTTCTTTTTGGCTTTATTTTGGACTTTCCATTTTTCTGTTTTTCCATTTGCTTTTTAGTTTTCTTCTTTGCTACAGCTTCCAGTAATATTTGCTTATTTGGTGTGGATGTTAATATTGTGAAGATGTTTTGTTTCTCGGTTTTCTCTTGTTTACTCTAGATGTTGGGGTAGGAAGGGGTGATACGATCTGGACTGTTACATAATTGGGTTCGACAAAAGAAAAGCTAGTAGATGGAACAGCATTTTCATAATCTATTCCATGTGGAGTTCCTGGTTTATTACTATTCTTTAAAGATTTTGGAGTTTCTTTGCCTGAAACTTAGATTCAGACTCTGAAGCTTCATGATCTTTTATCAATTGTGAATAATATTTGGCAGCCGCAAAATCCGTTTCTCCGAAGCGATCAGGGTCCAAAGGCCAAATTCCAGCAGTGCGGAAACCGGATTCACTTTTTTCGATGGTAGCCACCTTTTTGTAGGCTTTGTAAAATATTTCAGCCAATTCGTTTGGAGTAACTCTTTCGTTTTGTAAGAGAAATAGGTCACATTCTCTATGAAAAGCACCTTTAAGCGGTCCATAAAATGTCAAATCAAGAGGTTGAATCCTGTGTGATGTATGCGGAGGTATTGTTAAAAGGACAATGCCATTTAGCTATCTCTAAGGATATATGACTGGAATGGTTATCTAAGACTATTAGCACAGGATCCTCAAGAGTAGGTTTCGCGTAATTTTTAAAGTGTTGCAACCATTCATAAAATAGGCTAAATTGGTAAAAATCAATTTTTTTAACATCCCAGTGTCATCTATATTTATCATTATTAAAACATAAGTGTGCTCTCTCCCATGCCAGATGGCATACAGGACGATAATTTCCGATTGAAGCACGTTGACATCAAAAAAATAACGGTTACTCCCCTTATTATCTCAGTACGTGTGTAGACGGCATGGAAGACTGTTGCCAAAAATGTCCTCTCCTTCAATTTGTATGTTTAATAACCCGCTTCCCGGACATCGTACACACGATAGTGATCTATCTCTCATGTATAATGAAAACATTTATGTGTGAATAAAAGTGGTTTTATTTTGTAAAAACGTTCGAAATGTGAACCTGTATAAAATCAGACATAAATCTAAAGATATTATTATCTCAGGTAAGTTACGTGAGTCCGCTTAATTAACAACAATTATGTTTTCACTAGTAATTCCACTTTTTGCAATATAAATTCATTATCGAGAACATGAATACTTTGTTTAACAATTAACAATTATTTTTTTTTTAGGTTGTACTTTAGAATAAAATTGGATTTTATCAAAATAGTCGTTAAATTTTAAATAGTAAGTTCAGTTAACTCAGAAACGGTTCACTGAACCATTTTTTCTCTTTTTTGTGTCTTTCTCTCGATAATAATTATACTTCCGTCTTATAAGTAAATATAAAGTAGTAACTAATTCCAGCTTACAAAAAAAAAAACATCCACTTTCCTTGAAAAACTTTACCCTCTTTTTACCCTAAAAAATGCCGGAATAAATTGAGAGGACATTCCCCATTCCAAAGGCCACCATTCCCGTTTTAAAAGCTTGTAAACTTCTCCGGACCGATGCACGGCTAATCTGTCCCCCTTTGCGAGGCGAAAGAAACGAAAAGAAACGACGCAGGGTAATTTGTTAAAACGGCAGCGCTCGCCAAACTTTTAAAACACTAGTTAGGAGTTTTTAAATTCGTCCCCCATTCCCATCAGTGACCCACGCGGTGGGTTGGTAGTAGACTTGAGACTTCGTTCACCCTTTTTATACCACTCCCCTTAATATCGGTCGCGTAATGGGCGGCTTGAGTAGGCGGCCGTGCCGATGGCCTTTTAGGGAAGGCATCTGAAGTGAATTGGCCGCTCTTGGTATGAAACAACATAAAAGTTTGTAATTGTTCCCTCTTTTTCGGCAAAGATGTAATTCGTCGTCCATTTGGCGTGTTGAAAGACACTTAGGTTAATGTGATAATGATAATGTATATATTTGTTCAATAGATGCAGTGCAATAAAAGGGTAAAAAGAAAACAAATATAACCGTACGATGCTGAACTTTAAAGCTAATACCTAAAATTGCATCAAGATGAAACTAACTATAACTGCGTTCTAAAGAAAGATGTAATAACAACTAGTAGGTGTAAAAGGTAAAAATCCATGGTATAGTGCTGCTGTTCATAAACCGGAAGCAAAGGTGTAACTTCTATAATTTGAAAAAGCGCTCCAGCTACAGCCAGCAGCGGAGAGGCAACCAGCAAACAACAACAAATGAACTTAAATCGAAGCTTAATATATACTTGGTGAGTTTTTTTATCTTGAGACAACGGAATATCTCTAAAACACTACATCAAATCAAAAAAGTTCTTAATAAAATTTGTTATAATATAGGGGGCTCACTGAATGGTGTCAAACTCGATCCCCTACCTCACCCCCCAGAGTGGGAGGGGGGACATCTTTGGAATTTTAAATGGGAACCCCCATTTTGTATTGCAGATCCGGATTCTACGCCATCAAGTATGTAGTTTTTGTTTGAAAGTTTTTTTTTTCAATTCGTAACAGATTGCGCTGTAATCGCAAAAAACATGATTGTGAACGTCTAGAAAAAATACACAAAAAAGAAAAGCAAGCAAACATGATTTTGTTTTTTTTTTATTTTAACATTAAATAACATTTCTATTACTTCTTGGACGATGCATCTTTAGTTCACTTTGTTTAACCAAAACACACATGTACGCATTTTGTGAAGAAAAGTTTCCATCTTCCAAAAATTCTCAAAAGCTAATTTCCTCTCCGCTCCAGTAATTCTTCTAAAGCAAGTTTTCTTACAATTACAATTTACGTTATTAAAAACTTTAGCAGGAACAATCCTTTTTGATGTGCTAATATATTCTTCATCTGTATTTCTTTTTCTTTTACGACTCGATTCAATATGTTTCTCAGGCTCTCTTCTTTTTATTTGTTTCTGCGTTTCGCTGCGTTTTACAGAATTATGTACTGTTTTAGGTACTTACCGCATTAAAAATTAAATACTCTGACATGCTTAACTCATATCACTTTAAAATAAAAGAAAAAGCTCGCCTATTTTGTATAAATTTATCGTCAAGGTGGCAGAAAACTTACCGAAAAATAAATATTTTTAAAATTAATAGTAAAAGTACGCAGTTTAGTTGAAGGCTGAGACAGAAGTCGAAAGTGTTGTTACTCTTGTCAGTACAACTGCATCTCCACAACCATCCACATCTGCACAAGCATCTAAATCTGGGCGGCCACGCCTTTCATACCAAGAGAAATCATTGCGGTCAAAAAGAAGACGCTACTGAACTGGCAAAAGAAAAACTAAACGAATCTGCACTAACTATGCAAACAGCAAGCATAGCTGCACGGCAAACAGGACAAAAAACTTCGCAGTTATACTTAAGGAAATGTCCAAAAGTCCAGCCAAGACCAACAAAAATCAGAAAACTTATTTCGCTCCCATACAAGGCTCCTATGCCTCCAATGCCCAGAATCTTACACTCCTGAAGAAGCCTTAGCATTTTTACTAGACAATAATTTAAGCAAACACCAATATTTAAATATGCGGCATGGGGCCAAAGTAAAGAACTGTAATATTTATCCACCATATGAAAAAAAATTTAAAATCTAAATCCAACTGTAGGCCAAGTGAATTATATACATAAGTGACCGTCTAGTTAAAATACCATTAAATAAACTTTTAGAACATACAGTAAGGCGAATAGTACAATTACAAGAATAATCTATTATTAATTTCATTTCATCTTTTAAGAACAGTGTAGTGGACATTACAGCTGTTTTCAGTTACGGCTTTGACGGCAACGGTGGGCAAGCTAGTTACAAACAAAAATTTGATACTTCGGACAGCCCAAAACTTTCCGATACTGTGCTATTTGTGATATCTGTAATACCTCTTAGATTGGTTACTACAAACGGAAATGATGATGAAACTGGTAACTAAATAAAGATTTAAGCTTGTTTTGGTTTAAAACATTCTTTTATTTGTACGGTTAGTGTTTTCACAACGATTTTCGTTAATTACTATTTTTCAAATTTTAATAATCCGAGAAGGGCCTTTGGAGGTACGCCCGTTAGGTGAGAAAATTCTACCTATTCGTTAGTAAGCGCCCCTAGTACGATTTTCACAGGGGATCTGGTGCTCCTAGAAGCGTCCCGTGCCACCTAGAAGGTAGGAAGTCGCTTTTCACAGTATTCTTTCCCTTATCAGAGACGTCGGTGAATTGAAACCAATATATAATTTTAATTGTTTCTATTGAAAAAAAAAAGAAAAAAGATTGTATACGGATAAGTAAATTATTAAACTAATTAAAAACATAAATTTAAAAAATAATAATAATTGATTGTACTGAACTAAAGAAAATAAAATTTTGAAATCCCGGGCATTTTCATCTGAAAAACAGAACAATATATATATATATATATATATATATATATATATTTATCCCACGCACTATTTTGCGTCCATGCATTGCCATTTTACATTACATTTTGCGTCCGTATACCGGACGCAAATAGTTCCGGCCTTATTAATCGAGTAACCGCTAAAGAAAAAAAAAATTGTCCGTACGTGCCCGTTGGTCATGCCACGCACCATTGCCAGGTTTTTTTCTCATATTTTTATTCCAACCCGTTTAGTACCTAAGATGGAAAATAGGTGGAAGCAAAATAGTGCGTCATATGTAAAATTCACGTATAATTTAGTTCACAGAAATGCCGATAGAGCGAAAATAATATACTTATGCCGTATATTTTTATTACATACCGCGCATTATTTTGCTTCCTTCTACTTGGCAACGTCGCACACATATAGAATAATCGATGAGGTTAGTGATTGTAAATCAGTAGGCATATGTATGACACAATTTAAAAAAAAATGTTAGAAGTGTTTCTTTTCCTTTGACTAATGAATACATTGTGAAGCATTTGAAAAGTATCGGTTTAGTAAGAGGTGCCCGTGATTTTGATTTTTTTATAGATGTTTTCTTTACAAAATGTAATATTTACCAGAAATTTAAAATTATTTAATTTATACTACCGTTTCTCTTCCAGCATTTCTTTTTTTTTTTTGATACCTCTACATAATTTTTCAGTTAGGTTTCTCCATTAATTTATTTTAGTTTCAATAAGCCAAGGATATCTCCAAAACAA
Source organism: Protaetia brevitarsis (assembly GCA_004143645.1). NCBI lineage: Eukaryota > Metazoa > Arthropoda > Insecta > Coleoptera > Scarabaeidae > Protaetia > Protaetia brevitarsis. The sequence goes on along the minus strand of RXPK01000943.1, from coordinate 90,545 downwards.
TTACAAATCCAGTTTGGCCACAACAACTATCTTTCAGTTATAGTAAACAAATTCTAGAAAATGGATATCATATGATAGATTTCACTATTGTACTAAAGTGTCGACTATGTATAGACCACCTAATAAATCAATTAGAATCAAAAAAACAACTTTAATCTGAGAAGACTTTGCCACACGGGAAAGTGAAATCGACTATTCTTTCTTTACAATTTTCTCAATTAATTACAGTATGGTATATCATAAGTAATAGCACGGAAGAACTGCAAAGATTGAAGTATGGCAGCTGGCGCCTCCACCAAAATAAAACATGTCATAGTCTTGCTTATCCAATAAGTGGGGAAATCGACATTTAAAATAGATCTTCAGTTCAAATATTCAAAAACTTGCATTCAGCTTAGGTATCTGATTTCTAGGATGGTACTAAAGTCTGAGGATGCTTCTTCATTCAAGCACAACACTTTTTTACTGTTTAATTGATATATCGACAAATGTAAATAGCAAACATTTGTCGATATATCAATTAAACAGTTATTAAGTGTTTTCTTTCATCGACCTCAACCGACACATAGATTAAGTTGGATTAGGGTTAAGATGGTGGATGGATAGGTTTCACTGCAATCTTTTCAGATCTATGTGGTCACCTTTTTTCCTAGAAGACACACTCTAATTTAATTAGGTCTACTATCCTTGAGAGCGCCTCTTTTGTGTATTTGTTAGCTGTGGGGTTCTCCACGCCCATGACTAGAAACCTTGTCCTCGCCAGGTCGTCGCATTACACAGTAATGAACTGGTGTTTTTCCTCCTCCTGACAAAATCTGCAAATAGCATCATCTGCCAGGCCAATGTTGTACATATGCCTGTTTAGTTTGCAATGACCAGTCAGCAGACCTACTACCATTTTGACATCTTGACATATTCCTGTCTTTACTCAGTAGGTCTCTAGCAAATTCACGCCTTTTGTTCCTTTAGAAATTTTTTTGCCTGTCTCTGTCCTGGCCACTTTTGCCACTATTCTCTGGACTCATCATGCGTCTAGTTCCTAGCTTTTAGTCTGTAGTTTTAGTTGAGACGACATTTGTTATTGTTTATACATATCTCAATTGTTAATTTTTAATATGCTGTTTATGTATATTCTGTGTCGCACAGTTGCCACATACTTATAAACGTCATATTGACAAGTGCTGTACCTGCCGTTACAATTACTTTGACACATCAAGAAAGTAGTTCTCATCTTCTCAAATGTTATCGCTGTTACGAGCATACTTCCAACGCAATCTGCCCACTAACATCTTTCATGCTTGATCGACCATAAGGACATGGCACTGCTGCACGATGAAATGCATTACTTATAAACGACTTTGAAGTTTGAAATAGACCGACGGGGTATATGAGACCCTGTAGGTTAATCATGCTGGTTATAAATAAATAAATTTGCGATTTGGTAATGCCAAAAGAAGGACCAACTCTGACGAAGGACCTTAACAAGTCTTGCCTGGAAAGATCATCCGCTCTCTTATTTTTCCTCATTTTCGAGTGGTTGGGAACCTATGCTGATGCAGATCGGGTACCCACCTGATTTAGGGCGCTTACACAGTCCCAAATTACCTTAGACTCAGCACTTACGTAACGAACGCCTTAAGTGTAGGGTGGTTCGATTTCTCTGACACAATGATGAATTGCAGCAACCTCAGCCTAACTACACCGTTGTATCTTGCTGAAGCTTACCGTAACAGCCTCTCTAGGCTTCTTTACATATATTCCAGCTCCTATGCCGTAGCCTGTTCCAGAGGTGTCTGTATACGTTTCGAGTCCGCTCTCACCGGGTGCCCTTTCGGTCCCTCTTATCTGGTATATAATCTGATATTTTGAAAACATGGCATCGCAATGGCATCCCACAAAGAGTGCCTCCTTAAGTTTATTCAATAGTTTTTTTGTAGTCAACGCTGTGCAATTTACTTATTGTTGCTTGAGTATGCTATATACTATTTCCTTGTATGTAAATATATAGCGGTGGCAGATTTAGAATGACTTCTATTACAGTGGTGGGGATCGATCTCATTGCACCCGTGCCACTTAAAGACGCTAGCCTTTGTACGACACTTGGCGTTTTGACCGCCTCCGTTTACTACAATTTTGGTCACCATACTTCTGCTCCGTACGTTATGCTGGGTCTATAATCATAATGTTTCCATTTGCACTGCTTTTAAAAGTTGTTGTGATATATAGTGCCGAAATGCCAGTTTCACAATAAGAAAAATATGAGATGCATGAGATTTCTTGAAATTATATGTTCCGGCTCTATATAAGATGTAATTTAACACGTTTAGACAAACAATAGGAAGATTACTGTTAATGTATGAGTATGTACCTAATACAGCGGATACAAAATTTTATTGATTTTTAATTTTTTATTTCTGTAGTCATTTGTAATTAATTGAAGAAGTTGATTCGGTAGAATTTTGTGGCTGGTTTCATGTAAACTTTTATATTTTTATAACATAAAAAATACCTTAATTAATTATCTAATCATTAAAATTTATTATTATAATATCTTTCTGGACCTATGGGGTATACAACATCGTTATTATGGCCAAATGTTAATGTACTGGACAACACACACATATACTAAATAATTTCAAATGAAAATATTATGATATCTTGATATGAATGTGCAATTTTTGTTAAAACAGATTTTTTTGTATACTGATAAATTTTAAGAACGGTAGATATTAGTGTTGCAAAATCACCAAGATATCAAAAACCGGTTAATCGATTTTCAAGTAAAAAAAAAAAAAAACGGTTTTACAACTTAAGGTAAAAAAACCGTGTGTATTTTTTGAAGTTAATTAAGTTATAAATACCTGTCTTCTGATTTCAAAAATGGATTTTGGTTTTGAAAACTGGTTTTGGTTTCAAAATCGGATTGATTTGAGCACTGAATATAGATCATCTTCCTATTCTTTTAACACTGCATTGTATTATTCCTTAGATACGAGTAGTGTATTTCTTTACATAAAGAGGTGTTAATTGCCTTAACTAGGCTTCGCAGCCTGTGTGGTATTTTTTCCGGCAGATTAGCCTTCAAGTTGATTGCTTCCCGCAATGGTAGTCTCTGCCGTTCCAATGAAACGCATTCAAAAACAACGTGGTGGGCTACCTTCTTCTCCTTGTTACATAGTCTACATACAGGTCTATCTTTAAAGACGCTTATTCTATGTGGATACTATCTTAGGCAGCCGTACCATGTTCATCGATTCGGTACCGTTCTAAGCTGTATTCGGTTGCCTGGATGATTGCCTCATTATTCCTTTGTTGTGTTTGTCCTCATACTGTTCCAGTAAGCCTGGTGTTTCTTTTCGGTCCACTCAGTTACTGCATCACGTATCGCAGTATTGGTTATCTCGAGAGTTGGGTCAGATCCAATGAATTTTATGGAAGAGTCCTTGTTAGCATTCGCAAGTTCGTTGCATGCTATGTCCTTATGCCCTGGTATTCCACCAAAGTACTTTATTGTGTTTAGTCAGTAGTTCAAGATTTACCAAGCAGTTCCAAGTTAGTTTTGAGGTTACTTAATAGAATACTGCTTTAGAGCGGTTCGATTGTCGGATAGGATACTGATCAGCTTTGCATACCAATTTTGGGTTTTGCTGTCCAACCATCCCCGTTCACGATAATCTTGAAGGGTTTGTTGAAGGAGATTTTGAGAGTAATTGTATCACTGCCCATTTAAAAAATACGGTTGTGTTATGTTATTCTGACATTCCTAGGAGTTTCCATTCTTGCCACCCCATTAATGTAAATAAAGAGAGTAGATTTGACATGGTTTCCATAGTAGATTTATGCAGCTGCAGTGATGCACAAGCAAGCTAATCTTCGTCTCTTTGCGAGTTTAATAATCGTCTTCCTCTGCGTGGTCTTTGTCCACCAAATCAGGGATCCATAGGTTAACAAAAGGCTTACAAGATGTCAATTTCTATGTTTTCCGAATTGTTCTAAGGGTTTTCATTCATTATTAAAGTTAGGGTGGGCACTTACTGTCCGGCACTTGAGCTAGGTGCTCATTGTACCATCCCTATTAATTCTCTTATTTCTACTCGAGCAGCTTGGTGTTCTCTATAAAGCCCAGTATCTTGCCCACTGGAAACTTGAGAACCTTCGAGGGCTCCAATAGATTCTCCCGAAATATTTCTGCTGAGTACTTCAGTTCCTCACATGTGCAGATTACATGTAAACTCGTTTCCTCCTGTAGTTCGCATCTTCTACACGGTTCGCTTACCCGGCCTGTGTTGTATAGATGTTTTTGCAGGAGACCAGTGTCCAGCTACCCGCCCAGTAATGGTTTTAACTTCTTTCTTACTGCACCTGAGTAGGTTATCAGAGAAACTAACATCCCATTCCTATCAGGGCTTTGGTATATAGTTGACCTTCAGTCGATCTCCATTTCTTTGTACTTTCTTTATCTAACCAGGTCCAGATCTCCCTTTTTGCGCAATTCTTAGTAATTCCACATACGGGCTCTGAACCATGAAGTGTCTCTTAGAGCTCAATCGGCTAGTTCGTCGGCTATTACATTGCCATTTACATCCTCATGTTCCGACACCCAAATCAGAGACACCGTGTAGTCTCGTGCCAGTGCATTGAGAGATTGTTTGCAGTCCCGAACTAGTTTTGACCTAGTTATGTGGTTCGAGAATGCCTTAATGACAGCCTGGCTGTCAGTCATTATATTAATTTTCCTCCTCATGTAGCCCCCTTTTGCAATCATTTCTGCACAGGTTGCAAGGGCGAATACCTCTGCCTGGAAGACTGTTGTATGTTTCCTCAGGCTTATGGATATCCTTTGATTAGGACTGGGCATACCGGCTCCTGTGCCCTGGCTGGATTTGGATCCGTCCGTGAACCAATTATCATTAGCAGTGCTCTCACTACGTGCCTGGTCTCTGTTCGGTATGGAGATTTTCACCTTTTCAGTGAAGATAATTTCAGGTGCCATGCTATCCGTGGGCATTTGCAGCAAGGCCCGTCGAGCATCGTGCCCGTAGTATAAATGTGCCCTCCCACCCTGAAGTTGGGATGTCACAGGTTGTTGGCTTTCAGTCTAGGGATCGCATTCATTGCCTCCGCTCTCACATAAAGCTCCAAGGGGGGAGGCCCACAATGGTCTCCAAAGAGGCGGTCCCTCTGCTGTTAATTACACCAGTGATACCCAGCAAGGGTTATCATTAATGCCATTAGCTATTACATTTATTTGTCATGTGGTCAAGTGTTGATTCCAAGTTAGTTTCGAGTCAAGAACCACTCCTAAGGATTTGGATTCTTGACTGAATTGCATCTTTTCATTATGAAGAGTTGGTGGCTTTAGGTAACCCAGCTTTCTTTTTTTCGTGAAGGAAACTAGTGTAATTTTCACAGGATCAACCTTTAGGTTTTTCTTTACACACTACCCCTTTGTTAGTTTCAAAACCCTCTGAGTACTGAAATGATGCTTGTAAGAAGATTGTAATTGGTGATATTTTCTTAGCAGTTCTTTCATTTGCCAAATACTTCCAGGAAAGTAAGTATATTTTGTTTCAAAACTTGGTTCGCAGGAAAATCAGTTCCGAGGTATTTAGTTCGTACCAATATATTTTATATTTTCCCAGATAAGCATAAAATGTGCTTTAAAACCATAATAATTAGTACTAAATAAGACTTTATTTTTTTAACACTCACATTATGTTTCTATCAGCTTTCACATACAAAATAATTCTCAAGCATTAAAAAACGGTGCTAACCTAATTTTCAATTCAATTAGTTATCAAATTCGACAAACCTCATACAGTGTTCTCGACTGGCGATATACACTTTATTTCGACTAATTTGCGTCCACCACGAAAGAACACAAAAATACAGTTTTATATTGATCCTATATTAAATATGCTATATTGCTTCCTATATACGTTTATTTCGACCAACATGTGGCAACGTGGCGGACGCATTATACTTACAAGTTTATACAAAAAAAATAATACATCGGACGCAAAATAGTTAGCAATTTGTTGAAAATATACGCAGTGGACGCAAATAGATAGGCAAATGTAAGGAAGCAAAAAAGTGCGTAGAATGAAAAATCGTATAATTTCATTTTAAAGCTACAGCAATAAAAAAGTGATCGGCGTTATCCATTTTTTCCCGCGGTTCAATATACGTCAACTAAAATTCTTCTAACTACGCTCCTTCCGGGGGACGCACTACGACCGCGTTATGAAAGGAAGCAAAATAGTTAGCGGGATGTAAATATATATATATATATATATATATATATATATACACATTCAAATTTCACTTCTATTTTTATTCTTTCCTGTTTCCTCAGTATTTTTATTCTTTCCTATGTTCTCAATATCATCACCTTTGTGCGAGCAAGAAGACGATCGTCCTGAATCAGAACTTGTAATTTCTAGGTCTGTCGACTATTTCGTTTGGCTGTATACCTGAATGTCCCTTAACTCAGTATAATTGTATACTAATATATTATATTTTTAAAGTCTTGATGCTTCGATTATATTACATATTATAGGGTTTTCTTTCTGGGGATTACTCATTTTTTTTAAGACCTTCAGTCAAAAACAGGCACTAATATGATAGAAAATCACAAATTACTTACTTTGGAAAGCAATAAGTTTCATTTTAACAGCCATTTTGGCCAAATTTTATGTCATTTCTTTCGGAAGCATGTAAAAGGAATTTTTCTTCACTGACATGTTTAATGTGGAGGATTACCAGAATCTCGAAGCTCACAAATCACCAATCATGTCTTGTAAATTCATTATTGTGTAAAACCTCTGTAAAAAGTGAAAATTTCACATTTCTTGTCAAACATCTTAGAAAGTGCACGTACATGATATCTTTACAGAAAACAATTTTCAGAAGGATCGAGAAGTAATTAACAGATCCTCAGGTGATCAAAAGAAGGTTTGAAATAATAGTTTATCCATATAATTCCTTTTAAATTAGAATGTTTCATGTTAAAAACATCACTGACAGGTATCTAAAAACAGATTATTAATTTACAAAATTTGGCACACATACATAATTTTACTTGTAGAAAACGAATTCGATAATGAAAACCTTATTCAAAAATAAATTTCCAAGATATTTCTTCTAATATCCAAATTCAAAACGCTGCTCTTTTATTTTGAAAAGACCAATCAACCAATCACAGCGCATTTTACAAAATCGAAGCCAATTCCCATAGCAACGAGGAATTCAATTAGCTTTTGGTCGTGAAGCAGATAAGACGTATGTTTACCGCCAGTTTGAGACTTCTAACCTCACTTAATTTTGTTTAAATCTTTCCTAAAATTTTATCCTGAAACTAAGGAAACAGTTCAGTCTGATAGTCACTAACGCGGATTAAAGAAAGAATTCTTACCTTAAAAAAAGAAGGAATTCCAAAAAAAATTTCGGAAGAATTCCTGAATCTACCTACAACCGATACGATCCCATTCCCAGCCTGTCCAGACACCGGACCCAGTGCGAAAAGGTTAGTCCGTTCATATATAACTTACAAGGGAACACCGGCGGGTGTCCCCCTCCGATTTCGATGAAACTTAACAGATCGAAAGAGTACCTTAAAATAAAAGACAAGTATTTTTTTTTATCGGCGTATCCGCACGATTTTGGGGTACAGCCCCCTCCAAAATTTGGACGATTTTTCAATTTTTGCGAATATTTCCTAAATTATAACAGATATTAAATTTTCTTCTTAACATAATTTGCATGGCCCTAAGGGTGGCGTCGTCCGTATTCGCAAAAAGTTAATAACGGGGGACGGGGTACCCCGTACCCCCCATTTTTTTACATTTTTTCTTTTTCTTATTCATCAAAAGAAGGCCGATTTTACATAGAATACGATGATGTATAACAAGTTTTAGAAATTAATAATTGTAAAATAGAAAAATAATAATAAAGCTTCAAAATTAATAAACTTGTCTATTGATATAAATCAAATGAACTATAACAGAAATAAGTTTTTATCCTTAACATAATTTCCAGCATAATACATGGTCTCAAGGTAGATATCTTCATAAAAAGCTAATAACGGGGAACGGGGTACCCCATACCCCGCATTTTTTTAATAATAAGTTTATTCATTATTCATCAAAAAAAGATCGCTTTACATAGAAAACGGTGATGTATAATAAATTTAGAAAATTAATAATAGTAATAATAACTCAAAATAAATATATGTACGTGTCTATTGTGATGTTTTTCTCTCGAATACCGGGCCAAAGAGTGTCCTTTTGATTGATTCTTGGAGTGGGCATTGTGTTGCCGAACTGCAGCAATTAGTGCCAAAAGACAAAACTTTGAACATTTTAAATATACCAAAAAAAAAACGACAGCGATGGTACAACCTCTAGATGTATATGGTTTTAGACTGTGGAAAAATTTTGTTAGAACTTTTTCGGATATAGTGATTCTTATGAACTACGACATATGTAGATTTACATCAGAGAAATAATATTATTAAGTTGCAATCCCTAACCCATAATCAGTTTTCCTCCCCAAGATTTTTCGACGTATTCAAGTACTCGTGGTATAAGAGTGGATACGTTGGGAAGACTGGCCTTTAAAAATCCTGTGAGTTTTGTTTAACAAAGAGCGCAGTCTAGACCTTGTGTAGTATTTGCAATAAACCAGCTATTGTGCGGTGTTTCATGGTGCAAACAAAATCTGTGTTTTAAACACTTTTACACAGACTATCACTACTGTAATACTTACATAGCTTAATTACTGTATGTATATTAATCTTGTTCGCTATTGCAATACATATATACCAATAATCGCATTACAGTATGTTATGTATTTAAACATTTATAAGCATTATAATGTTTTTCTAATTCTATTCTATTGTTTCCGAAATGTTATAATCGTTACAAATACATTAGTTATCTTTATGCTCTATTGAATACTTACATTGTACACCTACATTGCACGAAAAACTTTAAATAAATTAAAAAATATATATGTATGTATTATTTAATCTTTCGTCCTGTGTAGCAAATTTGTTCATATATACGCACTAAAGGATTATGGTATTCTAAGAATGAATAACATTTTATTAAGGAAATATATAAAACGCAGTCACTAACTGCAGTTGATAAAACGATTTATATTGCTACCACCGATAAAAGTTTCGTATAGTATATAGTATGAGTTAGTAGGCATAGAAAGGTTTGACCATAGCTTGTCGAGTAGATACAATTCTAAATTAAGAAATATTTAAGTAAGGAGAGCAGCGGAGTAACGATAACAAATAATTGTTGTTAATGTACTATATTATTATTATTACAATTATTATTACAATTATTTTTATTATTAATCCTCCAAATTTATTACCATTGTTTTCTATGTAAAAGCGATCTTTTTTGATGAATAATGAATAAACTTATTATTAAAAAAAAAGGGGGGGGTGTATGGGGTACCCGTCCCCCGTTATTAGCTTTTTTAGAAGATATCTATCTTGAGACCATGTATTATGCTGGAAATTATGTTAAGGATAAAAACTTATTTCTGTTATAGTTCATTTGATTTATATCAATACACAAGTTTATTAATTTTGAAGCTTTATTATTATTTTTCTATTTTTACAATTATTAATTTTCTAAACTTGTTATACATCATCGTATTCTATGTAAAATCGGCCTTCTTTTGATGAATAAGAAAAAGAAAAAAGTGTAAAAAAATGGGGGGTACGGGGTACCACGTCCCCCGTTATTAACTTTTTGCGAATACGGATGACGCCACCCTTAGGGCCATGCAATATGCTGCAAATTATGTTAAGAAGAAAATTTAATATCTGTTATAATTTAGGAAATATTTGCAAAAATTGAAAAATCGTCCAAACTTTGAGGGGGCTGTACCCCAAAATCGTGCGGATACGCCGATAAAAAAAAAAATACGTGTCTCTTATTTTAAGGTACTCTTTCTATCTGTTAAGTTTCATCGAAATCGGAGGGGGACACCCGCCGGTGTTCCCTTGCAAGCGGAAACTCTATAATCTTTTGAAAATTTACAACATTTTTTTTCTTCTGTGTATGATTTCATGATTCTTTAGGCTATTTCGCGATCCCTTTAATATTAACGCGACCCCCAAGGGATTGGGTTGGTTGATATTAAGGTTGAGAAGCGATAATCTAGAGTCTAGATTATCAAACATAATCGTACAATATCATACTGGGAATTTGATTAAAATTACTTTTTATCTTTGTTTCATAATGCAAATTCCATCCAAAGGTCATTTCCGCTTTTTTTCACGTCGTCTCTTTCATAATAAACCCTAATAGTAGCAACGTTCCCGGTGTGACGCCATATTACCGGATAAGCCTGCCATTTTTCATGTTTTCAACTTTCACCGACCTTAGGTCTCGCTTCGCGATATACTTTGTGATAGATTAGATACGGGTTCCTTATATTTAGGCATTATTTATTAACTTCACGTTCAAAGGCGCGAAAAAGTAAGCGTATTGCACGGTTGACTGCATTCCGTGACGCCGTGGCGCTGATTTGATGAGTGAATGAATGGTACGAAACGGATAGGCGAAATGGGAATGACAAAATGATAAATGTAGCGAGGAGAATGGCAAAATGTCGTGTATACTGCATTGTTTTCTATATACACGAGCATTTGTCAACGCTGCAAAATAAATAGAACATGAAAATCCTTTCCACAATAACGATGTAAATCCATACTGAAAAGTTAAGCTCCTCCATTGTTGTGGTATTCCTTACTTACTCCAAAATTCCGGATTGTTGATACGTTTGACATTCTGGGCATATTTCTATTGTTTCTTTCAATACGGAATCGATCAGAAAAACGTAGAAACTAACCCGCTGACTTATATAAGACGCAACGTATATGCAGTACCTATTGTATTTTTCAACGTCGATTATTTCACTTTTCTGTAGTTGCTTACCCAAAAAAAATAATGAATCATTTCAAGCTTTTCTATTCATGTTTTCTACGTATCGTTACTTAGCTTGATTAAAAACACACATACCTAAAATAAATGTTGCAGTTTAACAATGATATCACTGTCGCCTACGTTAAAATTCTAACCTAAAATTAGGTTACACGACAGCCGGGTTTTGTGTTAGTGACTTAACATAGTAATAACTCAATTATACAGGATGTTACACAGTCTAATACAAAAAGCCAAGAGGCTGAGGTGTTTTCGGAGACTCCATATCGTACGGTTCACAACAAAAGAAAAAATACCTGTTCTAGTAAGTGAACAATACTAGAAATATTATGGGTGTAGGATATCTTCTTTAATTTCTTTTTTTATTTTATTCTTTCGGGGTTTTTATTCATTGCAAGTAAGTGTAGCTATCTAATGTTAAATAATCAACCCGTTCAGCTGTTATATCATTGTTACATCCTTCATAAATGTAAAATAAAACTGAAATATTATTTGTATATGGAACTTTCAATGTTTTTCTTATATCTTCCGATTTACAATATTTTACTTATTGTTAGAACAAAATGTGTGAAGCCATTCCGGACTTAGGTAAACTATAAAAAGGATATAACTTATTAATACTGGGTAGTTCATCACTGCGCAGTTTGGTAAATACTAGCAATAGGACATCATGTTTGTTATCGCGTCTCATGGCTTACTTAATTTCTACACTCTAACAAGTGTTGGTAATTTTCCTTGCAAAAAGTAAAATTTTTCCTTACTGGTAAGAAGTAAAAATAATAAAGTAGGGGAAAATTTACTGAAATTTGGGATTTTTTCTATAATTCCAAAAATTTACCTCAATTATAGGGGTCTTTTTTTAATCCTACGAAAATTTATTAAGTAAAATTTTAAAATTTCTTAATAATACCTGAAAATTACATTCAAATTCATTAAATTACTGCGGCAATTACGGGAAATTTCCCAGTAAGAGTAAAATTATAAGTGAACGCAATGCGCACACTGGTGGTGTGTGTGATCATGTTAAATCCTGCATAGTCGTTCGACTCGTTAAGTAGTTGTTTGTAGTCGCTATGGCGGAGTCCATTAATTGCGATAATCAGTGGGAAAATAAAGAAAATTTCAGAGGAGTTACCTAGATTATATTTTCTAAATATGTACAGAAGTATGACTGTATATTATATATATTTACACTAATTTGAAATGTCTCGCTCATAACTGCACAGAACATTCTGTAGATTGCTGGATATTCTTGTACATGTTGCTGACATACATATAGTAGTCTACAGAGAACCCTATGGAACTGTAAGCGAATCGTTGGTAAAATTATGCATATTTGACACGGCTCATGTCCAAAAATCTATCCACATCAAGCAACGGACGCGGAAATGTATGTACAACAGCGCTGTCATGTATGTTTAATACCAGGTAGAGTGTTCTTTTTGTAACGAGATTCGCATCATTTCAAATGTGTTTTAATTAGCGGTAGTTCAATATGAATTCCTAAATGATAAATTCGGCCAATATTCTGCTATTACAAATCCAAATTCCATATCAAATCGACATGTATTCAGTTTGGTTTCTTTCAGGTTAGTGGTCCACTACAAAGAAGTTGCGTTTTCATTGCTTTTGTCAATATATATTCAATAAAGTTTCTTTAAAATGCTGGTTTTTAATCTCATACCTTGCGTTTAACTTTTACATTCGTATATTAATTTATATCAAATTTTTGATCATCAAATACCAAAAATAAAATGCAAAACCTATCTCGAAATCTAAAAATTATATTCTGTGTACTGTTTCTGACTCTTGAGTTAGAAATAACCTTTTTCCGAAAGCACAAATCAGTAGTAGATTTGCAAAAATAACAGCTCTTACATACTTTTCCTGCTCGGGAAAAATACTCCGAAAAAAAGTAGCTTTTCTAATGACATTTCAGCTTTAAACGAATTTTCCTGTGAAAATTTCAATTTCACTGAATTTTCCTGTGGAAATTTCAATCTTAATTGAATTCTCCTGTGGAAATTTCAGTTTTAACAAAATTTTCATGTGGAAATTTCAATTCTAACTGAATTTCCTGTGTGAATTCAGTTTATACTGAAATTTCCCAGTGAATATTCCGAGTATATCAGGAAAAATACTTCGTAATTTTTCTAACACCTGGAAATTTTCTATGGAAATTTCCAGTGCCGAGGGAATTATACAAAGGAGCTTTCCGTGCTAAATGGAAAAATCCTACAGAAAATTACATAAGAGTAGGAAGTTTACTTGCGCCAGTAAAATTCATGCACGGTTTTAGGGTGACAAAATTGCACCAAAACGGTACAGGAATTTTACCAAAAATTTTTTAGTGTGTAATATCTTATATTAATGTACCTACGTTCTCTATAACTAAAAGACATTTACCATTAGTAAGAAACTAGTAACATTTGATATTTGAAACATAAATACTTAGGTTAAGCAAATAATATACAGAGTGTTTTGTACATAGGAAGGAAACTCATTTTATTTGCTTGCAATTTGGAATTTTGGCATATTTTTTCCCAAGTAACACATTTAGTGGCCATGACGTATTTGTTACCTTAAAGGTTTTCATAAACTAAAAATTATTAGTAGCTGTTACGTCCTAATTACGTGATATATCCGTAATTACTGCCTAAAGATGGAACAAATATTAGGTTCTAATTAAGTTATGGCGACGTAATCGTTACTTTTATAGGACGCAATAGTTACGTAGTTATAACGTGGCGGATAGTAACTGCTACGTAGCTGGAACGTTCCGAAAAAGCAATTTTTATTTTATATGGCATTGCAATTCAATGTTACTCTTCCTTTTTCTTCTTTATATTTTTTTATAACATATTCACTCTAACTGTTGTTAGAATGAATAATATAATGATCCATGTGTATACAGAATAAATATATCTGTTAGACCACTTATTGAATCGTGAATTTTGTATCAATGACGACATAAAATTAAAAATGCACCATTTTACTGGTAAATATTAATGTGGTAATTCTTAAAAATACGCTAGCCTCAAATGCTATGAAGTTTAATCGATAAAAATGATAAGTGTTAGCAACGCTTTTTTAATTATTCAGCATGTAGGTCAAGAAATGTAAGTTACTCTGTTCTTATATATAATTAAAATATGAATATTGAAATTGAAAATGTGGATCTGTGTTGGGTTAGAATCTTGTTTATTTTAAATATTGTTCCATGTCAATTGTATTGTAATGATGCACCCATTCTGTTTCATTTGGCATTTACGTTTTCGTGTTCAAAGTAATATATACTAGAAGTGTATAACTCTGAAATGATATTTACTAGATGGTAGCAGTTAATACTATCCTTTATCGTAAATATTACGTGATCATCCCCTATTAAATCTACTTTCAAGTTGTATATGTTACTATAACGTAATTAAATTCACTTTGAAGTAATATAATGGAACCTGAAAGTAACTGAATTCACGTTCAAGTTCCGTGTGTAACTTTTAGCTTCTTTATAACGTTAAAGTTACATTAACTAGTGATTGACTTATATAGTGACGGCACAATACTAGTGCAACATGTTTAAATTCAATTCAAATTTCTTTCTTCAGACGGCACCATCTTATAGAGACCAAATTTATATAATATAGTATGTATAATATAGTATGTAAAATAACTATGTAAAAATATTTAGGTACAACTATAGTTCGAACGAGATAAAGACCTATTACTTCCGTTTACAAGATACAGTAACAGAAAATAAGATCACGTCGTTGGAAGAAACAATGGGAAAATGAAGTTTTTCTAATTTAAAGAGGCGAAAAATTTTCTTTTGTTTTATATTTGTGCCATAATTTTGATAAATCAGAGATAAAATATACATGCATAATAAAAATAAAAAGATAAAACTCCCATATTGTATTTTAACATTCAACAGATCTCGGGAAATCGTACCTGTTATACGTCACCAAGATCTCAACAAGCCTTCATGACGTATGCGAAGTGTATCGAAGCCTCAATAAGCTAGCTTGCGTTAAATCCTAGTACCCACTACGCTTATATTGCACCTAGCAAAATCAGCGCTCATCTAAATACCTTTAAGGCGAATCTGGACGTCCAAGTGTGCGACAGAGATAAATATATCGGAAAAGTATTCCGCGCTTTTGGGAAAACGGTACGACGATTTTGAAATTTTATACTGTATTTGTCTTAAAATAATGTTTGAATTTGCGCCAACGTTTTAATTTTTTATTTTCTATGTATTTAAATTTTTTAATGTAAGTTTGTTATTAAAAACAATTTCTAAAATCGGCTCAACGGCGCATGTGAGGACTAAATTTCTCAATGACAAATACTTTTTTAAATTTTGAATTTGTACTAAAAATAACGCCCGAAACAGAAATATTCATTTTTCTTTTTTCATAAATGCCGACAGGCCGCCGGCTTCTATCGTAACCTAACACACAGACCGATGTTTGTTTTGAGGACGTCCTCTACGTACAGATGGTCTGCTATGGCATCACGTAAGACATAAATATAAGGATATTCAATTCTGCTTTCAGTACTGTCTTTTTGTGTATTTTACACAACCCAACCTACTTCCTACCTATGTTTTAAATAAGTGGGAAATTCTTAAAATGTGTAAATATTAATAATAGATAATGTATCTACTTTTTATTAACGGGTCATAATTATAAATACTAAACCACTTCAATAATTTTCTTGATGTCAATTATATTACGAAACAGAACATCAATAAAATGCAAATAAAAAAATGCATACAGCCATTTTTTTGACTGGGTAAAATGTACCTATAAATTACAATTTCTTTTATGTCTGCTTAGATACATACCTTGTATCATAGTCATTTATATTGACCTCGAGATAATTCAGTTTTCGGAAAACAGCAGTTACTCAATTTACAAAATAAGTTACTGAATCTACTGATTCATAGTATTCATATATATTATATTATCAGTGCTATAATTATGTATTTCTGAATTAATAGTGTTCTTTGTAGCCTAGTAAATCAAATAAAATTACTGATAGTATCTTATTAATTTGCATTTAATTTTGATTTTTTTCTAAAAAAAACCATATGAAATAGTGTTACCCGTATACATTCAAGTTCATATGACAGACTAACTAATGTTTTGAAAAAGATCTAATTACCGAACCGGTATCATTTCTGTAGCGCACTCAATTCGACGAGTGTGCTACCGTCCTAGTTATGGTTGTGCCGGCGGACGAGATCAAAGAGAAAACGCATTTTCTTCTTTCGGACGCTATTTGCTATCAGAAAGAAATGAAAAAAAATGTTTTGGTATTAGTAAGGACCGCTGAACCGTCGCCCTTGACCACCTTTTTATTTTTCCTTTTTGGAAGCCAAATAGAACCAAACAAAAAAAATTAAAAGAAAGATTAATTAAAAAATAAAACGTTGGCGCAATTTAAATACTGTTTTCAAAACAATTCTCTTTTATCAAATTTAAAATATTTTGATTGGTAATGTCTAAAACAGCGGAAAAAGATCCGCGCCATCTCCTGGAAGAGGAATCTCATTAAAAGGCCGTCCAGATTCGCCTTAAACTCTACTACTTTATAGTTAAATTTCCTATAAAGTCGTATATATTTGGAATTGTTACTTTAAGGTGGTAGTCAAATATAACTTTTTGGTTAAAGGTACATAAAATCGCCCTAATGATCACGTAATTGTAACACAAAAAAATGTCTATAACTTTGGTAAGTAATTTACGTGCTGCTCCCGTGAATTCTACCGTATATAATTACTAGCGGGTCATGATTACAACTAAGGTAGATTTGGTAGCATATGTTAGTAACGCCGACTTTTAATCCAGTAACTACATATGTATTGTGCGCGAATAACTTTAGAGTGACTCAGCAAGTACGAATGACGTAACAACTTACTATTTTATTAGCACTATAAAGTAATTTATTTGGTGGCCACGACGGAACTGCAATTACAGATATGTTGTCTATAAGTAGATATTCTTTCAAAGTTGGTAATTGTAGTAAAAATTACGTAATATTGACTATAATGAAGTTGTTGTGTCTATAGCAGTGGTAATCACAACTAAATGTGCTACTTGGGTTAGTAATTTAATAATGCAAGAAAAGCTAAGCTAATATTTCAAAAGGAACAGGTATGCTAAACTGTAATATCAATCGACGAAGAATTTTACGCTGCATTCAATGCTATAGTAAAAAGTATGTTTTAGTTTAAAAAAAAGTTTTGTTGGTTTAAAGGTATCCACATTGGAAATGTGTTTTTGAACAGCCTGCACGCGATTTGGTGATATTGCTTTAATGTCTTTTTACTTACCTCGATATTAGTAGAACCACAAAATATCTGATACCTCGTCATTAATTATTTAATTTTATTTGAAAGACTGCAAACGCCAAAAATTCAACAAAAATGTTAAGTTAAGAGTTTAGAGAAAGAGATACTTCATACAAGCTAGTTGCAAATGATTCGGTAGATTCATTAGAACGATGAACATTGTACCATTCCATTTAAAATAAGAAAGTCGATATCAACACCCTGTATACCTAAAGTGCTATAACGTTAAAAACATTTTCCTTAAATAGATCCTACTGGACCATGATTACACTGCAAGTTTCAAAATCAAATTCCTACTAGAAGTCTCAAAAAATCTAGTGACCTAGTTCGGTGGGACAGCAGCTGTTGTATACATATTTCCTTTTTTAATCATTATAATCGATTCCAAGTAAACCCAACATTATTTCGCAAATGGCAATTGTTATTTTAGTATATAGTATCGTCATACCACATGCAATACTGTCAATTTTATTTTTATTCCCCGAGTTCTCGTGGAAAATTTAATTCCATTTCTGTGTCGTTCCTGTAAATAGAATGTATGTATAACGTAGTGGGTAGTACATATATACATATAAAACATTGATAACATACATATGTATTACCATTTCTAACTATATTCTATTCTATACAATAATTTACAACAATAACCGTCGATGTTTGTTATACAATTTGTTGTGACAGTTGAATCGATAAAACGTTTTAGTAAGTCCATATATCAGAGTATTTACAGGGTATACTTATATTGATATAGAAAAAAGCATTATGAATTGTTACATATTGAGCACATGTGGACAAAGTATCTATAATAAATTAAACACACACACATGATGCTATTGTAATAGGTGTAGGTTGTAAATATGAAAATGGACAGGTGTCCAATTTCACATGATGGATTTTCGTTTTTTTCTTTTTTTTTTGGTAAAATAAATTATCCTTAAAAAGAATTAAATTTTAATACCAAACTTAGTCGATATCGTAAATCATTAGTAAAAGTAGTTAGTAAATAGGTATTTCATCTTTATTATACAGGTGTCCCACCGAACTGGGACATTAGATTTGTTGGAACTTCTAGTAGAAATTTGATTTTGAAACTTGCAGTGTAGACATGGCCTACTGTGATCTATTTAAGGAAAATATTTTCAACTTTATAGAACTTTCGGTATACAGGGTGTTGATATCAACTTTCTTATTTTTGAGATATTTTCATTTTCGTTGACTTTTTGACATTTGCACTCTTTCAAATAAAATCAAATATTTCATGAGATAGCAGATATTTTAGTAGTTCTACTAAAGTCGATGTAAATATAAGGACGTAGCTATAAGGTATTATAGCAATAATCACTGAATCACATACAGGGTGTTCAAAAACGCGCCTCCAATGTGGACACCTTGAAGCTAACAAAACTTTTTTCTTTCAAATGGAACATGATATTTTTTTACTACAGCATTGAATGCAGCGCAAAATTCTAAATCGATTGATATTTATATACCATATCTAACATATGCTTAAATTCCAAGTTTCAAACAAATAAAGTGAGTTTTTTTCCTACAAAACACTCTGTACGTTATTTGCCTTAGCTATCTAAATATTTATGTTTCAGATATCTAATGTTCACGAGTTTCTTACTAATAGTAATGTCTTCTAGTCATAGAGAACGTACATTAATTATTAGATATTAGTAGGCCATGAGATGTGCTAAAAATTGGGCAGTGCTAAACCCATGCAGTATTAACAAGTCATATCTTTTATAGGAAGTCCTAATGCTGTCAACTCCTTCACACATTTTCTTCTAATAAGTAAAATATTGTAAATCGAAAGAAATAAGAAAAACATTGAAAGTTACATATACAAATAACATTTTAGACTTATTCTACATTCATGAAGAATGTAACAATGATTAGATACCTATACTTATTTACAATGAATGAAACCTCAAAAAAAAAATACAAAGGGAAATTAAAGCAGATATCCTAAATATACCCATAATATTTCAAATATTGTTCACTTACTAGACCAGGTATTTTCTTTGTAGGGGAGCCCGTCTGACATGGAGTCTCCGAAAACAACGCAGTATCATGCCTTTTTGTATTAAACTAGGTATTAAGCGATACAGACAGATTACATAAATCAGGAACAAACTATTAAAAGTCTTCGAAAATGTCCAATATAAATGTTCTTTCAGAATAATAGTTTCTTAGTTTTTTTTTAGTTTGGACTTATTTCGAATGTATTTAATAAACAGGCAAAAATATTAAAATGTAATTTGCTGTCGCATAATAATTATGGCTTATTAATATTTTATAATTACAATTACATAAAATTTGCTAATAATTGGACAACTTCCAATGATAAATATCTCAGGAATGGAAACCAAACAATGCAAAAAAGATAATATACAGAGTGTTTTTTGGGAAAAAATATTTTATTTACTCGAAACTTGGAAATTAGTCATATTTTAGGCAATAAATGCTAATATCGCAAAAACTATCAAAAATAGGTACACCAAACACTAATGTCAATCGATATAGAATTTTACGCTGCATTCACGCTGTAGTAAAAAATACCATGTTTCATTTGAAATAAAAAATATTTTGTTGGTTTGAAAGTATCCACATTGGAGATGCGTTTTCGAACAGCCTGTATCTGATTTGGTCATTATTGCCCGTAACAATTTCTACCTAACGTCTTTGTACTTACATCGACATTAGTAGAACCACTAAATATTTGATACCTCATCAACTATTTAATTTCACTTGAAACAGTGCAAACGTCAAAAAAAATCAAAAAATTGCAAAATATTCAAAAACGATTGAGTTCAAGGATAGTGAATCCTCATGTAAACGAATTGCAAATGACTCGATACATTCACTGTACCGATGAAAATTGTACCATTCTATTTGAAATAAGAAAGTTGATATCAACACCCTGTATACCGAAAGTGCTATAAAGTGGAAAATATTTTCCTTAAATAGACCACAGTGAGCCGTGACTACACTGCAAGTTTCAAAATCAAATTCCTGCTAGAAGTTCAAAAAAATCTAATGACCCAGTGCGGTGGGACATCTGTATATAAAAATAAAAGATGGTTTCCAGATGGTTCGTCTGAGATCACATATTTTTTTTTTTTTGTGAGGGAAATCTTCAATAGACACTCAGCAGTCCGTAGCACGGATTGTGAGTAGTGTCGGATTTTTACCGACTAAAAACCCCTCCCATTCGAAGAGATACTCTTCCCCCCCGGAACCACATAAGCATCATTACATCAGGGGGAATTCGATAAGTTGGTCGGACTGTCACACTTAATTATCTTATTCTGTCTTTAATCACTAATAAATTTTGAATTAAATACCACAGCAAGCTTCTACCTTATTCATCCATTTCCCTCTTCTTATTCACTAACAAATATTTCGCTGGTGCGCGTGAAAAAGGGGACAAGTCAATTTTTGACGACAATGAGTTTATAGTCTCATTTTTCCCCTTTTTCACGCGCACCAGCGATTTAATATAGGCAGTTATTAATTTCCAATTTTCAGGACTTTCCAGCATCACAGCCACATATTTTCAGGAGTAAGGGGTCCTACCTGTCTATAAATGGATTCCCTTTGAAGATGCTACCTCTCGCATTCAAAAAATGTATGAAATACATCATCCCTTGGTGAATCCAGACAAAGACATACAGGGCTCTCTACTTTTCCCATCCGGTACAAGTATTCTTTAAAATACCCATGTCCGGTAAGGAACTGCGTGATGACATAGTAATTAATTTCACCATGCGTGCGATCTATCCATACTGAAATATCAGGAATTAATCTTGCTGTCCATCTGCCAACAGTTTTCAAAGTCCTCCACCTTATAAGCCCTTTTCTTTCCTATGACTACTCCTGTTTGTAATTTTCTCTCATATATCGCCTTTCTCTCCTGAGCCAGCAGCTCTATGGGTGTCAACCCGCTACCACCAGACAGTTCTATTTGAAGTAGTTATTCGCAGTGCTCCACTTTTTTGAACGTCTGCTAAAATCTTTCGATATTTGCGACGATTTAAGGCATCTACCCAAACTTCGCTGCCATACATTAGAATAGAGTCTACTACAGGCACTAACAATAAGATACGACGCTTACACGCAGCAGGCCCAGCCCACATTTTGCATTAGCCGACTCAAAGCTGTCACTATGTTGTTTGCTTTTAGAAACAGAAGATAAATGATGCCAAAAAGTCAACTTTCTATCTAAATAAATTCCAAATATTTGTAATAGTATAATTTTATCTATTGTTATTATTGGTACATCTTGAGGAACAAGTAACCGAAGATTCGAAATGCGACGACCGAGAGAGAAGATATCGGTTCCTTTCCCCGCTACCCCTCCCCCTCTAGACGCCTACCCGAGCGGCATTGTATTTTCTTTCATTTACCTGCGGACGTTCGGACGTAGCGTATTGGGGGCAATAGAGATACACCGGTGACGTCATACTGTCGACAGGTATACTTTGAGCAATTCGGCACGGTCTGTGTTAGCTTGTAAATGCGATACGGGCATGTATTATATTTACTTTTCGCCTCATATCTACTTATTGAAAGCGCATCGCGCGCGAATAGTTGACGGTATTTAAATTATTTTTGCAAATTTATTTCATTTTAAATAAACATGCCTATAAATGTCATCCGTAAAATAACATAAGACTTCTTTCATAATTATAATTATTTGAGTTGTTGTTTGAAATAATCTTGATTTAAGGCGGACTAACGTCTGTAAGGTTACCTATAGTTCATAGGAATACGTGAATGGAGGGAATACCATAATAATTATGGTATGGTATAAGAGGTAATAATTATAATTAATTATAATTTTTTTATTATTAAATTAATTTATAATTATTATAAATTTACCTCCTATTTTTTATATATAGCGTTTATGACAATTAGCCGTAAATGTTACTTATAAAGGTTCTGTATAGATATTCCAATTAATTTGGGTGTCATGGTAAGTTAGTCCAACCCTTCTTTAATGTTTAAAAATGTGCACATTTAATTATTGTTAGTAGGAAGGAAAAAATAATGAAAACATACAGAGTGTTCTCTTTAAACTGAAACAGTATGTTACATGGTTTAGCAAGAAACGGTCACTTCCAATGGTCAAAATATTTTAAGAACGTAGTTTATTATCAATGACTTATTAAAAATTGTAATTAATTATGATGTTTGGTGTTCCATACACTTCTACAATGCCAACCACCTTGTAATATAAAAATAATATGTATTTCATGTAAAAATACAAGTATATATATCTAAATGTAAATATATAAATATATTATAGAAACAGCAAACTTCATTTGACTTTCTTAGAATTTTATTGAAAAGATAAAGAAATATCACAGAAGTGATGAGGCAAATGAAAAATGTATAATAAGTAATTAACAAAAATAAAATACTTCAAAAATAAGAATGAATTTCACATCAGTAAGTATTATTTTATAAGATTAAAGGGCGTCTATTTATAATAATTGCAAAAATTGAAAATGCGGAGTATCCACCAGATTCATTTAATTTTAGTTAGGATAGTAAAAGAGAAGAAAGAAAATATGTAATTAGTTTAAGAAATTGTAATTTTTTTTTATGGTTCTAAAAATTGATTGTCCAAAATATATTTGTGTTTCTATACGACATTATAAACAATAGTGACGCGCGTTATAAAAATAATACTTACTGATGTGAAATTCATTCTTATTTTTTGAAGTATTTTATTTTTGTTAATTATTTATTATACATTTCTCATTTGCCTCATAACTTCTGTGATATTTCTTTATCTTTTCAATAAATACATACTTGTATTTATACATGAAATACATATTATTTTTATATTACAAGGTGGTTGGCATTGTAGAAGTGTATGGAACACCAAACATCATAAAAATTACAATTTTTAATAAGTCATTGATCATGAACTACGTTCTTAAAATATGTTGACCATTGAAAGTGACCGCTTCTTGCTAAACCATGTAACATACTGTTTCAGTTTAAAGAGAACACTCTGTATTTTTTCATTATTTGTTTCCTTTCCTACTAACAATAATTAAATGTGCACATTTTAAACATTAAAGAAGGGTTGGACTAACTTACCATGACACCCAAAATTAATTGGAATATCTATACAGAACCTTTCATAAGTAACATTTACGGCTAATTGGTCAATAAACGCTATATATAAAAATAGGAGGTAAATTTATAATTAATTATAAATTAATTTAATAATAAAAAAATTATAATTAATTATAAATTATTACCTCTATACTATACCATAATTATTATGGTATTCCCTCCATTCACGTATTCCTATGAACTTATAGGTAACCTTACAGACGTTAGTCCCGCCATAAATCAAGATTAATTTCAAACAACAACTCAAATAATTATAATTATGAAAGAAGTCTTATGTTATTTTACGGATGACATTTATATGGGCATGTTTATTTAAAATGAAATAAATTTGCAAAAATAATTTAAATACCGTCAACTATTCGCGCGCGATGCGCTTTCAATAAGTAGATATGAGGCGAAAAGTAAATATAATACATGCCCGTATCGCATTTACAAGCTAACACAGATCTTGCCGAATTGCTCAAAGTACACCTGTCGACAGTATGACGTCACCGGTGTATCTCTATTGCCCCCAATACGCTACGTCCGAACGTCCGCAGGTAAATGAAAGAAAATACAATCCCGCTCGGGTAGGCGTCTAGAGGGGAGGGGCAGCGGGGAAAGGAACCGATATCTTCTCTCTCGGTCGTCGCATTTCGAATCGTTCGGTTACTTGTTTCCTCAAGTGTACCATCCCTTTTATTTTAGTCAATAAAATTTAAATAGTGTTTTCAGTTTTTTCCCCCTTAGCAGTTCTAGGCACAACATTGAATTTCTATACATACAATGTAGTTGGTAATTTAAAAAGGTAATATAGTACAATAGAAGTATAATATTATATATATCTTCTATGTACCTATTATATTCTTCCTATGCAGCCAACATAAAGATGACACATTCGTATTCCAGAATAAATCTACAATATGCTTTTCATATTCTGTTTATTGAAAATTCGCATACATCACTAGGACGAATCTGAACGTGTCTGAACCAACAGCAGTCGTCCGCAGTGGAATACGTTGCTACGTTGATGGAATCATGTGATATCGAGAGCCGTGATGATAGGTGCATAAAGTTATCGACTGATTTCAAATTTCCCAATATCAAACTGACATTTTACAAATGTACTTATCGATTATTAATCATTATTCTGTCGACCTATACACTTTTAATCATAATTTTCGGCGATATAAATATCGGAAATACGTGAAACTGACGTTGACAAGTCCTATTAAAAATGAAAAATACTGCTCTCCACCGGAACAACTTAATGTCGGTCGATATTTTCAGTCGAGGTCAGTTGTATTTCGTGCAGTCCCACATGTGGTGCGCCTGACTTACCGTGTAGGTATACGGATTATGCAAAGGAAGCAGAGCCACTTGCCCGAAAAATCCACTCACTGCACTAAGGAACAGTGAGCTATTATCCCTGCATAATTCAAAGTTCCTAATACCAGACCAGACGTATGCTGAGAGGATTGCCGCATTGTCCGAGAGGAATCGGCTTACTTTCTGCATCGCATCGAGCTGAAATTGGCTTAACAGCGAACAGACAGTGTTTTTTGTCAAAGTAGTCAGTGAATACTTTCGTCAGTGGATTGCGAAGATCGTCTATGAAAGTAGTATGCACACAAATAGGATTACGGATTGCTGGAAGTTATAGAAAGTGGACTGATTACTTTGAAGTTCGGAAAATTGGAATTGTTGCATCTTTTAGAGTTAAAGCTTGAGGAAATTATAAGAAACAGGGAAAGTCGTAATTTGGTAAAATGCATTAAATTACACATCGAATGAAAGCTATTGTTACCTGGCTCAAGCTGAAAGTAATATGTAATTACATTACTTGTAATAATAACATGTAATATCTTGCCCAAATTAGGTATATGACTGATAAAATTAAATAAATCAGAAACTTATTAAAAATAGGTATATAACAAACTTAATGAAAGTTAAAGTGTTGTATAATATCTATCGGAAAAAAAATAATAATATACAGGGTGTGCCATTAAAAAAAAAAAATTTCAATTTAAAGTAGTGTAGTATATAAATTATTTCTGAACGCCCTGTAGCATTTCACTCAAGTTTCTTTACATATATCCTTTTTACCGTTCCTAGAGAACGTACCAAATATGAGTATTCCATCTTCACAAACAATGGCGGAACTGTCAATTTTCTATAAGAGTAAAAACACATATTTTTCTTAAAAAATTCAAATATTAGAAAAACTACAAACAAACTATAACAAAAAAAGTTATAGAATTTGAATCTAAAAATAAGTTCAAAAATAGATGTTCCATTATAAAGATATAATATTATATTCGCCACATTTTTTTTTGAAACACCCTGTATACTTAACAAAATAATTTTAAACTGTGCACTTTAACATTATCTAAAACTTTTGCAACTAACGGTTTTCCGTAATTCCGAATCAACGAGATAATGAACTTTACTCTATTCGTTGACTCACCCTGTACAAAGACAAAATATATATAGCTCGATTTTGCATAGTCGAGTTGCAAACCCTCAGTTCTACCTCCAAACAAGAGGAGCGCTACAATCGGAAAGTTAGTATTTTTATTTTTTAAACGTTTACGTAGCGTCGTATTAAGTTGGCAGTCCCTACAACAGCTGTCCTCCTTGTCCTTATCTATTAGGCCGACTAAAATGGCTGCGCAACTACGTGGGAACTCGGTTACACCGCATTAATTTTCTGCAATTTACTGAAATACTTCGGCAACGCTAAAAAGAATTTTTATTGTAATAGAATATAACATACATGTTATTAAATTTACGTCGACGGATTGACGTGAATATTCGAGTTAAAAGTGGATAATTTATTGCTAAACAAGAACATGTCTGCTTAGAAATTGAAGGAAAAATCAATGTGAATTGCCTTATGTTTACGCCATTGTACATGTTCCCTTTTCCAACTCACCGATTCTATTGCATTTATCACTGGGCTGAAAGTATATAGAAGAAACGTCAAGATTTTTTCGTTATTAGAATTCTTGAATTAACCTTCTCTTGTGGATTGTACCATGTTTGTGCAGGTTGGCATCACGATGTATTTTACCTTGAGTGCTTGGAGAAAAGCTTTTATCCTGACACTGGCATTGCATCTTGCATTTCGTAAATTTTGAGGTTAACTATTATAACTGTAATGGCAATTTAAACGGAAATTTTAATGTTTATATATATTGTGCATATGTTTATTGTAACACCCTCTACATAAATACTTAATACTAGTTGAAAGAGATTTTTAAACCCTGCAAGTCCGCCATTGAAACATTTTTTTTTATTTTTCACCGTTTAAAAGTTATTTTAGATAAACGAAATTTTGGTCGAATTTCAAGGGTAATTTGGCCCCCCTAAAACTGAAATCCGCAGCAACAGAAAGTGTCCTTCAGTAACAAAATCTGCAAGTGACAGTTCGCTTGCTGTTTTAAGATATTATTAGCTTTATTTTTTAATTTCATCATAATTCTTTGAACGAAACAAGCACCTCATTTTAGGGCAATAACTGAAATGAAAAAAATTCCTTCATTAAAAATCCGTGCCTTCCCGATTGTAAACAATATTGCTTTGTAACAACGAAATATCCTTAAAAAAATAACTCCTTTGATTTAAAGAATCCTTTCTATCTGCGTATAATGCATAACGTTCACTTTTTTGTTTGTGAAAATCCTTTATTCATTGAGAGTTAATATTAACTGTGGGGATGGGCGACCGCCTAAAGTTTTAAAGTAAACATCGCTGAAACACGAAGCGACAGTCGAGAACGAAAGCCTCCGAACTTCCTGTGCCGGAAAATGGAGAGACAGTGCCTTTTTCTGGTAGAAAGAACAAAGCGGTGGATGCGACTGGGTCGGGGTATTCTCGCATAATCCTTATTTATGAGGAGGGACTACACCAAATAATGAATATGTACGCGTGTATATAGAAGCGGCAAGAAGAATAAGAGAAATGTCCAAAGTTGTATCCTGTTGCTTTTATTTATTATCAAGTTAATTTTACGAAACAATTTATGTTGTTACATATTGTTAATATGAGGTGATAAATGTGCAATATTCCGATACTTGAACTTTCAGCAAAGCGATTTGAAAGCCCGTATATTTTATTATAGAGCAATGGAGGAATGGAATGGAAGATAATGTTTAGCTCAACGTAATTTTGCCATTTAATACAACAAAAATAATAATTTAAAAAAAAAGATATGAGTACGCCACTGGATGAAGCCTGAAATGGGCATACCAAATTTAAAAAAAAATATATTGCATATTAATAATTCTGTGACAAAATTAAGAATCACATTCTTTTTATGAATTTACAATGTTCTGATCAGGTAAGCCATGAATGTCAAATAAAATGTCAAAAATAACTGGCAATTACAGTTTTTATTCGTAACAATATTAAACAAAATTATCATTATTATGGATTCTAAAAAATAAAAGGTACCTACTAAAGAAAGCCTTTGGTTGCTTCCACTAATCTGCCATTTTTTTCAATGCATTTATCATTCACTTTTCGGAGATTCCAGGTTACCTTTCTCAGTTGTTCTGGGATAATATCTGCACATGTTTGACCTATTCCAACTCGTAGTTCTTCCACTGACTGTGGTTTTGACTTACTTGTACACTTTATGCTTAAGCATACCCCAAAAAGAAAAAGTCTGTAATGGGACGCCTATATAGAATGCATTTTATTT
This sequence comes from Protaetia brevitarsis, assembly GCA_004143645.1. NCBI lineage: Eukaryota > Metazoa > Arthropoda > Insecta > Coleoptera > Scarabaeidae > Protaetia > Protaetia brevitarsis. Next base: position 62,383 of record RXPK01000943.1, on the reverse strand, counting down.
TAAATTTGATTTATTATTTACGTTCTTTATAAGAGATATTTGATTTCATTCTATTTATGTAAACATATAAAACATATAGAATTTGTAACGTATTTTTAGTTCTTTTAATCCAAGAGAAAGAGAGACAGAGCCAAAACACAGATTCCAGAGAATACGGCGATCGAGCTAATTCAAGCCGATCGACGAACGAACCCGCTGCCTGTGTTGAAACTCAAATGACCACGCCTAGAGCCAAAGGACCGCCAAAAACCGCTTAATTTTTATTTATTATGCATAAAATTAGAAATTATAATCTCGTTTATTGTTTACTTTAAAAATATTCAATTTATTAGTAATATTCAAAGGGGACCCCATTCATTCGATTATTATTATTTTTCTATTAATAAATAATCGTTATTGATTTTATAATCCTTTCACTGTAGTCATTTATGCTTTCGTTGTTTTATAATAAAAAATATTGTAAAGGTGAAATCAATCTCTCTTGTTTTTCCTTGTTATTTAATAGACAGAGTCGGATTATATTTCAAATACTCATACAACCGCATGACCTGAGAGCAGTTAAATGGATAAAAGATTCCCGTGCTATTTTTTTTTTTTATTTCAATGAATTAATAGATGTTATTTACAAATTCGAACGCAAATCAGTGGCGCCCAATTAAAAAATAATAAACATTTGGAAATAACTTGGAATTACTACAATCTGACGCTGAGCGAGATAAAACCTGCATCATTTCAATCTGGAGTACAGCGTACAAATAGTGCACCATTACCAGTCGAGTTGCGTCAAGTTCGATGATCTTGGTGCCCATTCAATTAAATGCTTATTTCGTCCAATGCATGTATTATTAAAGTTTTCATTAAGCCATTACTTCACCACTATTGCGTTATGCACGGGAGATCCATCTAACCAAAGCTTCAAATTCAAGTGAGCCAGAAGTGGTACGTCGTGTAACACCCGCCAAAACTCATTTTCTAGAAAGTTCAGAAAAAGATTCCAATTACCATCAATGAAAAAAGAGAGCAATAATTCTATTGTCAGCTATCCCACACCATACACACATAAAAAGAATTGTTCAATTTAAAGAAATTTTACTTAAGTTAAGAATATCATTGCTTCATATATACGCAAATAAATATATTCTTGGAACAAAAATATTGTTTATTTAATTTTTAAGAAAAAATATCTTAATCCAAGAAAATCGTTCATTGAATTAAATAAAACTTACTATTAGTCGAAATATTGCAGGCTCGGCCTAGGTATCTAGATATCTTAGTACAAGAATTTTTTTATGAAACTTTATTTTCTTGCAAAGAAATTTGAATTTTACTCGACAGAAAAAATACACTTTTAATTCAAGAGATTAGCTTTGGTTGGGAAAAGAAGTTTTTTACTTGAACTAAATATTTGTTATTTTGAAAGAAGATTGTAGTTTTATTTACAATAATACTACTGTTTTCTAAAATGTATTTTTTTATATGTATATAAAACCACTAACATCAAAATAGATACTAGATATGCAATATCTCTATTTAGTATTGCATTTGGTATTAGTGGTAAATTTTTTATATATAAAAAACAATTTTACAAAATATAGCAGCCTTGTAAATAAAACCACAATCTTCTTTCAAAATATACTTAGTTCAAGTGAAAGTCTTCTTTTCAGATTCTTTTTACATTTCTTTACTTACCACAAATACTAATGCTACTACTACTAGTATAACATCATTTATATTTCAAAAAAAGCAATTCCGAACAAATTTATTTTTTACTTATAATTTTGGCGTAATAGGAAAAATCGTATTACGGCACTATATCACATACCTCACAAAGAGACTATACATTTTCTAATTTTCCGCAACGTGCAATCGAATTTTCTGGATCCTTTAATTACATTTTAATCTTCAGCTGTTCTTCCGAATATCGGCAGTCACTTGTTGCTTCTCTGTTAACATTTCCAAATCTTCGGGTATCTGAAGAGATACATTATTTTACAATGAATACATATACTTCGCAATAAATAGTAGCAACGAAGATGTGGTATAATAGAATTTATTTTCTTAATTAAAATATCTGATCCACTCTGTCCTTGCCTCTTTTATTTCTTAGATCGAAAAATTTGTTTCTTGGAGAAAATATATTTTTCTTAAAACAAGCCTTATAACCAAGAATATTATCGATTAGAGCCAAGTAAAATATTTGTTTCTATACAAGAATAATTTCTTATTTCAAATACAGATATATTTGAAAGAAGTAAAACCTTTTAAAGATATATATTTACTTAACTGAAAACATCCTTTTTATGTGTGTAGAATTACTTTATTTGCAAATTGTCTCTTTGCGTTTGTTATCCACTCAGGATTTTTAGGAGACCAGTATTGTGAATTTTGAGACGATGCGACCCCATTTGTCGTTAACGTGGCTTTGTCTTTGAACAATAATTCTCTTAAGTAGTTTCTACTTTCCAGATGTTCCTCCTGGGCTCACAAACAGAATTCCAATCTCCTTTCATCACCCCTATGTTCAAAAGAATGCAAAATTTTCGGCTTAAACCTTAAACGACTTAATTTTTTTTTTTACATACAATATTAAATCATAAATATAATGTACCAAATAGTATCACAATGGCATTTGAATTGCGCGCAAAAAAATAGTACAGGAACCACAAAAACAGGCGGTGCTAAACGCAGTTTCAGTTAGGGTGTGACAGTTAACCTTCTAGTAGGTTATGTTCCGCGCAGAGGGGTGGGACTCCACCATTAAATCAATGAACATTATTTAGTCGCACCCTACAAGCGGTAATTTGTATTAATATCGCTCTATTTCATTTATTCCGTATGGCTATCCTTTTCTGTTTTTTTAAATTGTCGTTGCTAAGTAAAATAAATACCGTTGCTAACGGAAAACGACCTATTTGACGCCATCTTTTCCCGCATTAGCTTGGTTTTGTGGCCTCTTATAGAATTTTGCGAAAATTGCAGAATAAACGCAGCGAAACGATCCAGCTTCTGGTTTTATACCTTTTTTTGGTTTTGAGGTTGATCACCAAGAAATTATTCCCTTGTTTGATTACCCACATTTACTGAAATGTATTCGAAACAATTTATTAACAAAGGACCTGTGTTTTATGAAGAATGGAGTGGAGAGAAGAGCATCATGGAAGTACACTGTTGAAAATTTTAACACTTTTTTGACTAATTTAATAGTCAGGAGAGGTCCACACTCTTTTCGTGTTATTTTGTCGAGAACTATAGAAGTTTAAATTTGACGAGCAAAGATAGTCAAGTATTGTCTATTGTTAAGGGGTTATTTTGTCCAACTGACACGTGGAATTATAAAATACTTCTAGTCACATTTTATTTGATCTAGACTAGACAAATTTACTAGCTGTTTAACTAAATGAATGTGATCTATTGGGTGTTTTAACACCACTTTCTAAACACAACGTCTTTTTAATATGCAACTCCTATTTCTTAGTGCTATAATATTCTTTCTTAAAGACGTTTCTCAATAAAAATATGCAAAACCACTCATTCACAAGTTTTGGTTCAACTAAACGTACTAATTTTTAAAATGATTTTTTGAGAACCATTATAAAATTAAGTGAATGTTTATGCTATTTGATTCAAGTCTAAACTAATTGCGTAAATATATGTTCCCAATACATCTTTAAGATGTTGAAATTTTTTATGTCCACAGGAATTAACGTTTAATAACACGAGGTTACACTTTGCAAGTCAGTCACATTTGGTGGTTTGTTTGGATATGTTAATACGGAGAATCAAACACGAAAACAGATACACGCACAATGCAGGTGGTGCGTATAATGCAATACTGTATTAGAATAGGTGGGGTTTCTATATTTCTATCCGAGGGAAAAATTCTGATTGGTTTCTGAATGTCTAGAAAAATAGTCAATCCTCATATCTAAACAAAGAATTCACACGAAATTCTAGTCATTTCTGTTCTGTTAAATACGCGTAGTCAACTCGTCTGGCAAAGTTTGGAAAAATCAACACTAAAACATTTGACTAGCGCAAAATTAACGCCAACACCGTAATATTTTCAACAGTGTACATCATAAAACTTTATGAAATGGACAGCAGCAGATTAGGAACGAGAGTTTGTCCAAAATTAACAGATTGTCATGTCTATCCTGAAAAATTGAGGAAAATGAAAGTCAGCGTATGCACACAAGTGCTAAGCAGAACTGTGGGAGCACTGATGGGATTTCTGGCTGAAAACAGTAAGCTTAAATTTATTTTTGATTGAGTGTGAATTTACATTTGCCTCTGTATTTTAGAAATAGAACCATTTGAAGAAGCAGAAGGAACAGCGGAAGTAATACAGTTTTTTGATATCTTATTTGATTCCTTTAATGGTGTCAATAAAACTTCTTCTTCACAAAATGAGCTGCGTTGTGTTGTCACACCAAATTCCAAGCACTTGGACTTTTGGAAAGAGGCAAAGAATCTATTGCGAAGTATGAGTTTTGAATGCCTAAGAACAAAGAAAAGGACACATCCTCCTACTATTAAGAATTGGATACATACTATAAACGGAATGGAACAATTGTGGCAAAGTTTACAGAAGAAGGGATTTACATATATGATACCCAAGAACTTTAATCAAGACGCTGTTGAGAATTTCTTTAGTCTTATTCGCAGTCATGGTGTAAGAAACACAAACCCGACTTGTACTTCATTTTTAACATCATTTAAAACATTTACATTAAACAATTTTATGTCATATAAGTCAATTGGATCAAATTGCGAAATGATTTTGGCAAATAGTGGGCTAGACAATTTTAGCGATTTTATTAATGGTAGTAAAGCAAACAAGCGCAATAATAATAACTATGTGCAACCTCTTTTTCCTACCATTGCTCATACAATTACACCTTCTGCAAACATTCTGGCCTCATATGCAAAAACCTATGTATGTATGTGGTTATTTTGCGAAACGTTTTTACAATCACTAAGAAATGTAGAATTTGCTATAACAATTTAACTACAAATGTGGTAGCACCTGAACATCAATTCATTTTAATTAAACAAAATACACAAAACTCATTGTTGATGCCCAACAAAAATCCATTCTTCTATTGGTTAGCAGATTGCATTTCACCATAGCAATACTAATGGGATTTTTCGCCAAGTGTAATTTCATATGTATGTATTTTCATTCATAATTATTTCAGATTTGTTAAAGGTATCAGACAGTGACTTTTTATAGGAATATGACGATATTACATTGGTTCACATTTTATTTTTATGTATAAGTTGTATACTCGGTCCATTTTATTGTTTTTACAAAAGGTGGTTGTATTTATCCTTTTTAAATATGAACGAAGAAATCAACTTATTAGTTACATCAAAAAAAAAATATATGTGTAGAAAATAGTATTCAGACACTATATGCTTCCAAGCATTTAGATATCGAATCGCAATGTACGCTCTCAGAGTGAGGTCTTCGTGGTTTTCCTCACTCCTTGGCAAATGCTGAGAGGTAAACATCTTAAGTCGCTCCACGGGCGCAACTGATTTCCTTTTCCTTTAGAATTTCCATTATAGTTTTTCATTTTCAACAAATGTATATTATATTAAACATTACATAACGCATTACTTGAGCAATTCATATTTATTTATCGCATTTTTGTTAAACTATTTACTTATTTCACTGCTAAAGTGATTACATTTATTTCTGAAAATGTTATACTCAAAATGCCATTGTTTCTATTTTCTTTTAATTTGTTCAAATTTCTATTTAACCAAAAATATATTATGTAATTGAAAAATTTATAGGAAATTGTATTTTATATATATAATTTATTGTATTCTTGTATTACTAATACAGATATTCTATTAAAAGATCACGTGTTTTCTTTTATAAATTAAATCATAAACATAAAGGAATAAATAGTACTATACGAACATTTAAATCGCCCGCCAAAACGATTTTAGTAACAACAATAGTCAGTAGGCGTCACTAAACGCAGTCAAGTTAGCGTATGAGAGTTACCATTCTGGTCAGGTTATTCTATGGTTCCGCGTAAAGAACCATTTTGCTTTGAAATACATTGACATATGATTCAACATGGAGGATTATTTTACAACAAAGGGTATATGAACAAAATAGATTAAATAAAACGTTGCATGAAACGAGAAAATGCAAATATGTATTTGGCTTGAGATGCTGCGTGTATACACCACTCTGTGTATTTTGTGTATGTAGATGTTTTATTATTAAATTTCCCAGATTTAATATCGCCATCGTTGCCTCGCCGGAGCAGATGTTTTTGACAAATGCACGAAGCGTACAAAAATAATAATTTCAGGAAATGAAAGCGCCCGTCCCTATTGTTTTAAAAATATTAATAATGGGGCCGCCTGTTAGGGACAATCTTTTCACGTGTCTTGCACCCGGAAATTTGATGCTTCACACACGTAATTTTGGAGCACTTAAGGTGCATTCGCACGGATTATATTCTATCGCCCCTTTTAGCGGGTCTTCACGGTTGCTGTGGCTTAATCTTTAGATAATGGTGTCGCGCGGAATTTGTGCGTTATGGTATTATGGTCGTCGTTACCGCTAATTTACCGCGGCATCTTGCGAACTCCTATCGCAGTAATACATTTCAAGTCCGTTATATTAAGTTGGTAAGAGTTTCTATTTCGCGTGAAGCCAGAGAGCAGTTTGAGTTTCTAGAGTAGCGTAATGGCGTTGATATCGTTGGATAATCGTGCAAAATATGATGGTTTATAGTGTTATTACTGCGTCTAAACTTTTTTGTGTGATTCACTGTATTTTAGTAAAAGAGCTAATAAATGTTAAAATTTAACCTCACTTTTGACACCTATATAATATATAAATATATATAAAATACAAAATACATTTTGTATTTTAACTAATTGATTCGGTTTAGGACTGTGGCTAACATGCATAGACTTGTTACCGACAGTTGGTAAGCAAAGACGTGATTTACGCAATCAAGCGTGTTTCGACAAATATACGGGAACTAGTAACGACCTGTTCGCAGGGCAAGTGCACCGGGGCACCGCAAACAAACAAAGGCATACGTACAAGTTGTTGCGTGCTCGAAATCAAATCTTTAAAAGGCAAGGATAGCTCTTTTAATGTCTTATTGTTTTTGTGTGCTGCGCCAGTGATCCATACTCGCGCGTGACTGATAAAGTAAAAAAGTCATTATAGACATTAGTTTTATAAGTTTCTATAAACAGGTTGAAAAGTTAATGTATTAAAATTGTGAATTCCCAAATGTCTGAAACTAAGAAGGAATGTCGGCAGTACAACATTGAGTATTTCATGGATTTACGCAATCTCCAACAAACCTATTTTCAAATGAAGCCATGAAGCCTTCTATGCATCCACGAGGCATTTGAATAAAATACCCATGCTGATAAAAAGACAAAGAATTATCCTATTTTTCAAGGACTTGAAAGAAATATTTAAAACAGCCAACTTACATCAAACCTTTTTGCATCGTGTTTACTAAAACAACGTTACAACAGATGTTGGAATTGTTTTATTGCAGAGTTACAAGAAAAATGAGCTTGAAGCAGGTTATTTTCAGCACGATAATGCTCCAGCACATACTGCTCGACAAACCCTGCCAATATCTTCAACAGTTGTTTTGCTACAGGTTCGTTAAAGCCACAAAGATGGCCACAAGATCGTCTGATATACCCCATTAGATTACTTCATGTTCGCTATCTAAAAAATAGGTCTATAGAAAACCGCATGCACACCATAGAAGAACTGAGAGATGCAGTTTTTCACTTAATAATTATACTAATTGTATGTTATAATTTAAGTAATAAATAAATTTAGTTAAACACCAGTTAGTACTGAATTGTAAAATTCATAATTTGTAAAAGTTAAATTAATTACATTTCATTTTACAAGCAGAAACACCAATCCATAGTCGTTTATATAATGCGAGTTCAAATATAGGTTACGTTTCCTTATTTACATCTATTTATGACAGATCGTTTACTTTCTTATGTTCCAACACTGACTTAGTTCAAACTTCAATTAACAAACACGCGGCATATACCTACACCCTGTTACTATCTATAGGAGCGGATTTGACAATCATTTTGAATCTCTGTGTAGGTACGTATATGTTATATGACTGGCACCTACCATAGATTGCTTTTGTATTGTTGTTATTTGTAATTTTATGACGTGTTCTACGCTAATCTATGGCATTATGGAAATAAATCTATATTATTATTATTATTATTATTATTCAAACGAAATCTAGGAAGAGGTGAATAAATCACTTTCCGCCATTATCAGCATGATCGGTAAAACAAGAAGATTTACTTACTTACTGCCAACACCTGGACGATCTTCATGCTGATTTTACAGAGCGATTCCAGGATATTTTAAATATGAATATACCAAGCTGGGTATATTTTTCATCCTTTCGCAAATGCAGATACAGCAGAATCATCAAATTAGAAGAAGAACTCGTAGAACTTACAACTGATGATGAATTAAAAGTAAAATTCAGAAATGGATACCAAGATTGCTGGCTCCAAAAATCAATATCAGCTCTCCACCCTGGGTTGTGTGAAATAGTATAGAAATTTTTAATTGCGTTTCTTTCATCATATTCGGCTGAGCGTGGGTTTAGTGCAGTAGCTAATTTACTGTCTAAGAAAAGGAATAGACTGCAGATTACTGAGCGTGGTGATTTACAACTGATGTTAACTAAATTGAAACCCGACATTTACAAGTTGTTAAAACTCCACCAGCCTCAATCATCTTATTGATATTTATGTTTCTTATTGAATTTTGTTTTTTTATTACTAATTTTGATTAATTGTCTTGTCTTTGCCTTTGTGCACTGCCCCAGTGCGGGGTGCTCCAGGTTTGTGTATTGTCTTGCATTTGTTGGTTAAGTTATAATTTTGTTAATAACACTGGCTGGTAGTCCATAAAAGATTGGGAACCTATGCTCTACATCAGGGGTCGGCAACCTTTTTCGGACGGCGGGCCATTTTCAAAATAATTTTTTTATGCGGGCCGCACATTCAAATGTAACTTCAATAGTGCTTTTATATCATATGCGAGTAATATAATATTATTAAAAATAAATTTATAGAAAAAAAAATATTTTTTATTGACATGCTAATAATAACAATAATATCAGAGAACAAAAATTTTACAATTCAAATTATATTGGTGCTTTGGCGGGCCGCGAAAAAGTTGCAAAGGGCCGCAGGTTGCCAACCCCTGCTCTACATCATTCAATTTAAATGTAACATTCCTCGACAATACTATTTACAAGGTTAAAAAAACATTATACACACTAACATTATACATTTCTTACAGTATTTACCTGTAAATAGCTTTCTATAATAAATGGAAATAATTAATTAATAATTCAAATAATAGATATCTGTGACTGATACTAAATAATCCCGCAAGGTGGCGTACCGTTAATCTAAACTTCTAACAGATGGCGCTTGTATCGCTTAGTAATAAAATATTACAGTCAGACGTAAATCTCTGTTGTTTGAAATGTTCACCGCAGGTTCACGAAATTATTATTTCGGGTAGACGATGAAGAACGGCCTAGCGGAATTTAATCAAAATTTCATTAAATAAAATATTATACACCTCCCGCATAAATACACGTAAATATGCACGCAGTCCACCATCCCCACCACCGCGGGAAACTTAATGAAAACACACTCACTCCCGAACTTATTAATTTTACGTTGGGCGCGGTAAAAGTTCGGGCAAATTACAATTCTGCCCCCCTCCATCTAGTCGTAATAACATTATTCGCGCCATTATTCCGAACGGTAAGTTGGCAGTACGGACGGAGTGGGAGAAATTGTTAAGTCAGCCTTTTCCCGGACGGACGGCGCAACGCGCCGCGTTGTGAATGATGTTTTTTTTTTGTTCTTTCCTCTTTACTTTTTCGATTAGCGCGGCCGGTTTTATGATTTCACAAATATACGACGTATGTCGGCGGTTTTATACGAGTAAACAACATGGGCGCATAACTCTCTTCGCTTTTATAAAGTCGGCATCGCGATAAATATTTTATGGGATTTCATATAAACGCGTGTATGCCGAGCGTCTCATATTCGTGACGGGATGGGCCCTGCGGGTTTTTGTATGGAAATGAGACCGTCGTTTCACCGAGAAGGAAAGAGCGAGAGAGGGTTAGAACGAAAGAAATAGGTACTGATAAGGGAATCCCTCTTTATATTGTTGTATCTCATGTTATTCCTCTCTGGGATCTGTAGCGTTCGCTAATCGGATTTCCCTCTCGGTTAATTTTTGTATGTAGGCGTATGACTTTGTACGTGCTAAGGATGGTTTAGAAGTCGACTGTGGGATATACATTATGTCAATAACGCTTTGTTAATTTACCGAATATTGCTTTTACTATGCTAATGTTGGGATGCTATGCAGATCTGTAACATAGAGCATGTACACAGATATTCAAAATGATTGTCAATTCCGCTCCTATAGATAGTAATAGGGTGTAGGTGTATGCCGCGTGTTTGTAATGAAGGTTTTGAACTAAGTCAGTGTTGGGAACATAAGAAAGTAAACGGATCTGTCATAAATAAGGAAAACGTAATCTCTAATTTGAACTCGCATTATATAAGCGAGCTATGGATTGGTGTTTCTGCTTGTAAAAAATTGAAATGTAATTAATTTAACTTTACTAAATTATGATTTACATTTCAGTACTAACTTGGGTGTTTAACTAAATTTATTTATTACTTTAAATTATAACATAGCATTAGTATAATTATTAAGTGACAAAACTGCATCTCTCAGTTCTTTCTATGGTATGTCATGCGGTTTTCTATAGATCCTATTTTTTTAGATAGGCGAACATGAAATAATCTAATGGGGCTAGATCAGCGATCTTGGGTGGCCATCTTTGTGCTCTAACGAACCCTGTCAGAAAAAAACTGTTGAAGATATTGGGAGGGTTTGTCGAGCAGTATATGCTGGAGCATTATCGTGCTGAAAAATAACCTGCTTCAAGCTCATTTTCTTGTAACTCTGCAATAAACAATTCCAACATCTGTTGGTAACGTTGGGGCTGTTACAGTTCCTCGAAGAAAATTGGCCCTATTTTTCGTTGCCTGGACATAGCTAACAAACTACAACTTTTATGGATGCAATTGCGTTTCTCGAAAATTCGTGTGGATTTTCTGCAGACCAGATACATAGTTTGTAAATGATATAGTCTGTTAGATTAAAACCAGGCTTCATCCGAAGAAAAATGATTTGTTTAGCAGTCGTCGTCCTTAAATTGTTATTAAACCAATGACAATATTCTAATCGCCTATCGTGATCTAGTGGTAATAGTTCCTGTACCGTACAAAACTTTATAGGAATGAAAATGTAACTTTATTTTGACAGCTCATTGCGCTGAAGTGTATGATAAGCCTATAAAATTATAAAATGTAATAAACTATTTCACTTAATGTTAATATTGATTTTCTACCTGTTTGTTGAGCTATTACCACAGATAAATTCCCTTATTTTCTTACAATATTCAGAAATACTATTGTTAGTGATATTAGATGTAAATATAAGCGATTTGAAAAAAATTATAAGATAAATAATCGAAAGATACTACAACACGCACGCCAATGTCGCTAAATGTCAAGAAAATTTCATTTAATGTATGAAATTTGTATGTAGCTAACTTCGCTCATTAAATTGGTAATAAGTATAGATAAATTTATCCGGCAAACAGTTTTTTTCTTACGACAATCATTTTGAACCACATGGTATATTGAGATGTTATGAGGTAGCACGCAGACTGGTATAAAAAAAATAATTTTTAAAATATCATACTCCAATTATATTATTAATTTTAATCATCCTAGTGTAATCCATATTTTTTTAATCTTAAATCATGAATATATCCTCTAATGCCAGATGGCATGCGGGGAGAGAATTTCTGACTACAACAGCCTAGAGGACGCTCCGGCATTAAAGAAATTACGAATAGGCACCCCCCTTTTATTTTTATCTTTAGTATAACCGAAGATGCTATGGGGTCCTGTTGCCCAATGTCCCCTGCTCGGATAGTCAATGTCAAAGTGGTTAATTTAGATGAAATTGTGCACATGAGACTCTTATTGACCGTGTATCAATGCTATTGACCGATTTTGTAAGATAAAGAAAACATTTAAGTGCAAGCAAATGAGATTTTATTTTATAAATGGTTCGAAATGAATAGCAGTGTAAAACAACGCAGATAAGGATGTAATTATCTCAGATAAGAAACATGAATTCGCTTATTCAATAGCAATTACGTTTTTTAAATGGTAATTCCAAGTTTTGCAATTTAATTTAATCATAGAATTATAAATATGTTGAATTTTAATTTTCAAAATTTCCGCGTCTTTCTAAAATTTGCGCCTATGTGATTTTATGCTTGAATAACGGGTAGATGTCAGCATGTGCAACATTTGATCGTAAAAATTTACTAGATATTGGGATTTGTGCCCTAAGAATACATACTAAAATTAAAATCGCCAGCTGGTTAGCGGTTCTATACAAAATTTTCTAACCCAAAAATTTGTCGAACATAACGAAACAAAAGATAGATATATAAAAATGTAGATAATAATAGGGCCCGGATTTTGCGTTCGCCCAGTGCCACATTAGGTATTTTTTAAATATAAATCGCGATTGTGATTAGGTGTGCGATTATAAATCACATCGTTGGAAAAGTATGAATTTAAATCGCGTTTGAAAGTAATCACGTTTGAAAAATTAAATCGCAATTCAAGCCATTATAAATCGGAATAATCATACCTATGGAGCGATTACTAATGGTTTGTTTACACTTCAAACAACAATATGGCTGAAAATATGAGGGTATACGTATTAAACAAATCAGTGGCTTGGAAAACTAAAACAAATAGCGGATTAATCGCTGTGACGTAACGAATAATCTTAGAATCATAATCACAATCGCGACTTATATTTACAATATCAACTCTCAGATGGAGATTGTGAAATAAGTGGGGAAAAGGGTTGCCTTGATGGTTAAATTGTGTTTAAACCGGTTTAAACTGTGCATATGGTTAAGGTAATCAAGTGTCATGCAATGGTTCGAATACATGAAGTGGTTTAGATTTTGTTTTGTGGGTGTGTGAATCCCACTTCATTTTAGCTTCATTTGATTTTTGTTTGAATTTGCTGAATGTTAATCAGTCGTTTCGAAAAAAAAAAGATTGGTTCCTGACCCTTTAAAATAATACGTTTATTTTTAGGTTGGCGCAGAATATCTTTGGAGGGAGAAACCAGCAAGCATTAGATTGGTCAGGTTTGATCAGGAACAGCGATGAAGGGGTGCCCTCGTACTTCAAATTGCCAAACGGAGATTGGCTCAGGACAGATACATTTCTCGGGAATATCGTCGCTGGAGAAAATTACCCAACAATTATGTAGGTGAAAATATGGATAAAATTAATATAACTAATTTTCTTTTAAAATAACCATAATTTTAAGTTGGAATTTGGAATAAATAGGATTTTATTGGAAAAGCCGTTAAAAGTTATAAAATTTGTACAGACACAACCATTTTTCACGGAGATTGCCCAGGCAACCAAATTTATATTTCCTAAATTTATTTTCAACGTTGAATCATGAAATTACCTACCATTTATTTAATTATTATTTTAATATCTACTAGTGCTGTACAACCGTACTCATACTCGCAAAAGAGTTTCTGGCCGTGTGATACACAACGCTTTTTGGGCCGACAAATCTTAATATTGAATTGAAAATAGAAAAGAAATTTTGACACTAGAGAGTTGACAGTACAAGTTGGCACACATGTTACATACTAGTGATGAGCGATATTTCACGAACTGTGATTCTTTCACGGTGATTGGAGAATCACGGATCACGGCCGTGGTGGAGAATTATAAAGGCAGTGATTCGGATTGCGGTAACAATCAACGGCGCGGCGTGGCTGCGCACAGCAAATCGATGATCACTGCTTGGCCATTGGCAAGTGAACAAACACTATCGGTGAATTAACGACCCTAAAACTGTGATTACCGGCTGTCTATTGAAAATGGAATATATCAAACCGATGAATGAACATACATATTATTATATCAGCTGGAAATGACGGAGGTTATCTTCTTACAATATATTTATGTTTTTCAAATGTAAATATTGATACCCTTTTATATAATTATATTATATCTGCAACTATATAAGGAATGTATATTTATTTTTACCTACTGTGTAATGGCCCCTAGTAGCAAAATTTAAATTTCCCGCAATAATTTTTAGGAACTTCCACAATGAAACACGAAAATTACCAATGATTTTGTATTAGATTACAAGATTAGTTACTTTGATGTCTTTCTGTTGAAGTTACTACGAATAATTGTGGAAAATTTAAATCTTGCTACTAGAGGGGATACTGTGTTATAAGATTAAATTTATATTATTAGTTGTCAAGTACTAATTCAAAAACAAAAGTTTTTGACTAACAATTTTTATTAAATTGTAGGTTATACCTACTGTGATTTAATACTACTATAGTAGTATTAAATCACAGCTTTTTTTTTTAATTTTCGCTCACTTTAAGAATTATATCTGTGTTTTATCATTGTAAATGTTACAAAATGAAATTAATTTTATTTCATTTTTTATATTCACTTTTGTCATATTTTTGAAAACAAGTGTGTATACAAATCTTTCCATTAATGTTCTCCTTAGAGAAATATGTAGATTTACAATATTTTTCTCATATGAATTTTATAAACTTTAAGTCAAATGTTACTTTGTCTAATGCTGTGTTATAATTTTTATTAAAACATAAAAATAAGATTAAGTTTAAAAATCATAAAAAAACATTTCTATAGATCTAATTGTCTGTATTTTCTCAAACTGCGTAATGCATCTCAGAACTTGTATCCATCCTTGCTTTTCGCATTGCAGTTATGTTAGCTATTTTTATTACAATTTTGTAAAAATATAAATTTGAGTTTTTCTTTTGATAAATGTTTTCCAAAACAGAAAATGTGCATGGGAATTCTAACGCAAAAAGAAAAACTCCTCACCTCCTAACCTTACTAACCTATGAGAAGTACATACGATTATACGTGATTATACTAAGATATGATATCGATCAGTCAATACAGTGATCGCAATCACCGTTTATAATCACCGTTATTTGTAAATCACATTCACGACTCACGACGTGATTTAAGAATCACCGTTTCGCTCCTCACTATTACATACCTTAGTATTGACGTTTCCGAGAATAAATCTTTTTTTGTAATTATCTCTCTAGCTTATTATTATTATTTATCAATAATAACTGCAATGAAGACTCCAGTTCATCTTAGCATGGTTGAACAGTAGCTTAATGACAATTTATTACACGTTTGTCATGTGGAATCTAGTGTGGTCAACCTTTAGTGACATTTTGCCTGTCTCTAAAGGTTTGAAGTCCTGCAAATATTTCTGAATGGAGCCGCAAAAAACTGTCAGTTTATTTATTATCTATGATGTAATCTACACATCGTACCATAGATTGTACAACTTACATGCATATGTACAATACTAGGAAAGCCTACCAGAACCTACTACATATTTCGTACGAGGAGAAAATGAAAAATCGCCTGGGTTAGATCCTGACGCCCGGCTGACGCGACGATAGCAGGACGACAATTTCTCCTTGCCCAGCAATGAGAACACCACGGGACACCAAATGGTATTGGAAAGAAGACGGATGACGTCTATTACGCCAGACGAGGTAAGATAGGCGGTGGTACGGATAACATATTTCCCGCGTCCCGGTCGACATTCGGAATAAGAATTGCGTGACATATGAGGCCGGATAAATATAAAAAAATAAGATATGAAGGCGATGATGTCAGGCGTTCATACAGTATAAAGACATTTTCTATCTAAATATTTATTTGTACGTGACGAGGGATGTTATTATATTTCGGTGTGTGTTTCGATAAACAAAAATCAATTTTCAATATGAGGAACGTAATATTAAATGTCAAAATATTTTATTAAAAATTGGTTCCGCGTTTTAGATCGTTTGAGTAAGTGGTATTATTTATAACGTTCTTGAACACCACTAGTTGCAAGGTGAGGTGAAGCAAGTGCACTTTTTAGTTCTTATAAGATGTTTTATTTGGCAAATACACCACATAAATACGATCTTATTGGTTATGTTTAAGGCTGCCATCTACAGGTTCACGAAGTCAGGACAATCGATTCTAAAAACGTAGATTTTTTTGGGATAAACCTATTTAAAAAAAAAATGTTGCAGTGGTTTTGAAAACAGTTTGTATGTATGTGCATACCTTATAGGTTTAAGTCTTTTAACACAACACGTTTAAGATTTACTTTGGAATGGAAGCATCATTAAAACGTTAATATAGAAAAGAAAGAATAAGCTCAATCGATTTGAAACATTGAAAAAGAAATATTAGTGAAACAAACCTCTAGCCCTGGGTTTTGTCAAGAGTTTAACCACAATATTGTCGTACGCTGATTCATCGGCAACTCCAGAATCCTTGACCAGTTTCTCCTTGACAGCGATACAGATGTTGTGCTGAGCTAGTAGATCTTCCAGTTCCTCGAAAGCCTGCAATGATAAAACAAAATAATTTGTACGGCCTGCAAGTTATAGTTAATTGTTGGTAATGATTATAAGGGAAGGAGTTCTTTATTAATGAATACTATTTATACGCCCTCTACAGGTTGCTCTTGTACTAATATTGCTTTATTGTAACGTTTCTGGCGCTGGTTATCTTTTTCTGTCTGTAGTATTTTCCACAAATCACTACTCTACTAGTCTTGAACCAGCTACTAGTAAAGATGACAATGAAAAATATCAAACTATGGGGTTATCTTCTTCTGACCCACGATCAATTCCAGAGCATAATGCCAGACAAAATGCAGAACGCTGCATAAGTTGTACAGTGAGCATAGATCGAGGAGGAGGACCAGTGCCTCCAAAACGATGACAGTAGCATTCACAATAAGCAGAAATTTAGATGGTTTTGGACCGCAAAAGCTCCGGAGTGAAGATATAAAGCTGTCAGAGGATGTAAAATATCTTGGTGTTATCTTAAGGATTTAGGATTAAAACTGAAGGCTAATACAGCACTCGTGTTGGCTAGAAGAGCGCATGGAAATGGTCTAAAATAATGCAACACGGATACGAGTCATGTTTTGGAGATAACACATCGAAGGTGCAAACAACAGGCAATTTTTGACAAGCCAAACATGATGTATAACTTCGATCAACTAGTTTGAGACCTGTACAGGGATCAGTGCAGGGTGCTAGGAGCCTGGAATGGCTGGTATGATTTAATGGGTAAAAGAAATGAGGGACTAAATGTAAGAAGCCAAGAGGGTGCAGTGTTTCAGGAGACTCTATGTCAGACTGCTCCCACAACAAAGAAAAGTACTACCAGGTTAATCATCTGGTGTCACTAAATGCAGCCTCAGTTAAGATATGACAGTTCTAGTAAGGCTATTCTGTGGTAATATTATTATATATTATATTGTTAGATATTAAAAGTGCTTTTCATAATGCCTGGTAGCCAAAAATTATAGTACAATTAAAGCGTAAAAGTTGCCTAGGTAATGTAGTTAGAATCACTACCGGATTTCTCTGACAGACTCGCGATAGTTAAAGAACCGGGGTATATGATATCTTGGGGTTATTTTGATGATAAATTAAATTTTAAAGCGCATATTCATTATTATAGCGCAGCGCAACGATTGTTAACGGTTAGGGCCGCGAACACGTATTCATCTATTTCGGCAGACGCGGCGTGCGTTATTTCGGGTATTTTACCAGTAGATTTACGTTTGAGGAAACTTAAATTTCGTAGGAACGCGAATAAAATAGGATTTGATTAAGGCAACGAGAATTAGATGGCAACCGGGCGATTTAGAAAGGTGAGTAGATATAGGGGGCGGAATTCATCCCGCGGAATTGAAAAGTATTATTTGTAATAAATTTATAGGCACTTTTGAAGAGGGTTTAGAAATTTTGACGGGTGAGTCGAAGGGTGAGGATGGTACAGGGGCGGCTTTTGTTATTTATAATAGGGGTATTGAAATACATGATCAAAAGTTTAAATTAGGGGATCATTGCAATATTTTTCAGGCAGAATTAGTTGCAATAAATCAGGCAGTAAGTTCATATTAGGCCCGAATGCGAATTTATACAAGACCTGGGAATTATAACAGATAGCTTACCTATATTAGAGGTAACTAACAGGAAATACCAATAAACTTCAGTCTCACAAATTCTTTAATCTTCTTTTTATTGATATTTCCTGTTAGTTATCAGTATATCTCACAGTTGCTCGATTTACCTTCTATTTAATTGATTTTATATTGGAGGTGTTAGGGAATTTAAAAAATCCGACTGATTTGTTATTAGATACTTGGGATATGTCGCGTGAGGAGTATATAAAACTCTTTTTTGACTAGGGCTCACATAGGTACAATCACGGTGTTTAGGGCAGATAGCGCGATTATTAGATTCGGGCTAACTTCGGCTGGCGTAGTTAAAGAAAAAGGTTTAGGGATAAACTAGATAAAGAATGGCGTATGTGGGATATTACTTTAAGTGGGAGGTGGACTAGGAAATTTATTGGTAGCGTTAGACGTTTTAGGGAAATGAGGGTTAATTTATCGTATGAGACGGTAGAATTAATAACAGGTCATGTAATTTTTAATTAATATTTATGTAGAATTGGGAGGGTTAATGATTCGCATTGTGAATGTGGTAGGGTAGATACAGCGGGGCATGTCTTATTTGAATGTCCACTCACTGATGAGTGGCGGTCGCTTACGGAAGTTAGAGCATTATAGCTAAGGGTTAACTTGGCGCAAAGTGAATCAGATATTAGAGATAATGAGTCTGTCGAATGGTGGGAATTTTTCTGTTTCAACTCCAATGTGTGAAAAAGGAGCAGCTACGTGACCACGGCACGGCTGTCGGAATTAAGGAAACGTGGAGGCTGCTTCTTCAGCACTCAGAAGGATAATAATAATTTGCCTTAATCAGTAACAAGGTCTGGAACTTGACTAACAACTAATAGCTGACCGATTTACAGTAGACTCGATATGACTGATCACATTCACATAAAAGTAACGAAAACGGTTTTCCTATCTGGAACTTTGGGATGGCCAGCCCAAATTCAAATAAGACAATGCCAAACTCCGTCTCACAGATAACCCACACCTGCTCTTTTGACCGGCGAGCCACTGCTGGGAAACCAACTTTTTGTTCGGTAGCGAATGGTTTTAGTAATTTAAGCCAAAGATGTTTCCCAACTGTGTTTTCCTCCGCCAGTCGAAGCAGGGCCGTTAGTTAGCCTAAGGATTGTCGACTTACTCTTCTCGTCGGCTTTCTCTTTACTAGTCTGACTTCCTCTCGGGACTTCACCAAGGGTTCAAACTGAACTTTTTTTAGAATGACGAAATAAAAGAACGACTTATATCTTTTACAATTATAATATTAAAGCTTTTATATTATTATATAAGCTACAAAATTAAATGGGATAACAAGTGAACAACAAAAAAAAAGTAAACCAAAACACAATTATCTTAATGAATAATTTAACATACTAATTTATTGAGGGAGGGAGAGAGAGAGAGAGAGAGAGAGAGAGAGAGAGCGAACGAGTTACGATTTTTATGTATTTGCAATGGTTAGTCTTAAGCAGAATTTTTGAACATCTTACCGGCCGATGTGGGAAAAATAATTCTTCACGTAAGCCAAATTTTAGGCACAAAACTTTGCACAACACACACAATCTTTCAATCAATTAATTTTCATGAATTTAATCACAAATCAAAACACCTTTCGAGGAAAGCTTGTGCTTCCTGTTCTCGAATTTTAAGCGTATTTTGATTGCAAAAACTAAGATGAGAAGTTTTAATTTTAAGATTTAGAGACACTCGACGAAGGAGAACGCGTGCTTATTCCCGAAGCTAGTTTGAAGGATCGCGAACTAATTGCTCGAAAACCGCTATGTTAAGGGTTTTTATAAACTCTAGTTGTGACGTCATTTTGCATCGATAACTAGTTCGGCCTCTCTTCACAGAAGGGCGCAAGTATGACCGAAGGCGTTATTTTTCTGACTTTCAGACGACTTACTGATAGCGTAACATGGGAATTGGCGACCGGTGTTTAGATAACATACAATGAACAAGGTAATAGATAACATACATTGGACGAAGTAATAAATAACATACAAAGTATTACCATGTTATTTTAATTACGCGAGTAAGAATAGATTGTCGTCTCCGGCAAGGCAGCGCTTGCTTTTTTTTTAAAATGCCACGGTACTTATCAACTACGCACTAAGAAAATGAATTTAAATTCTCGCATTATACAGGATGGAATTTCGAATTCTTACAGTAGTATTCACATAATTGCGAGGTTACTGTATTATATTTTTGTTATTAATAATCATAAAGAAATTATTTAGTTAGAGTAGGAACATTTCAATTGTTATGGAATCCATATTAGTACTTAGAATAGGTAGCCTCGTGCAATACCTTTAGGTGAAGCACGGAGTTGGGATGATTTGTAGTTATTAGTTTTTCATAAATTAAAGTGTGGTAATGTTTGACAGGTAAGTGAGGTTATGGGTTGATCCATTGCATAGATCTATTATTAATCTTTATGTTAAATTTTGAGTTTTCACAGAAGAAGTTAGCTTCTACGAGGGCGTTTTGTGTTCTTTATTGTATAGTTTCTTGTATTCCATTGTGAATGCCCTGTTTTAGTTTTTAACAGTCTCTGAATCGTATAGGGGAAAAAATATTTACGCTTTCATTTGCGGTTCTTGTTATGTGCACGAAGAAAAGAGATTCCTCGAGAAACGGAAGGATATCTCGAGTCACACTCGCGTGCTCGTACCGGAAGAGGAAATGAGAGCGACAAAAAACGACTTCGAAAGACGGAAAGAGAGCGAGACAGAGGAGAGCACATGAACGACGAATCTCGAAACGTGAGACTCAAACAGGAGAGTCTCGCTACCGCCACGCTATATTGTGTATAATAGCGTTCCTTCTTTGTTTGCCTCGGTGTTACGCGCGTCGGCTGCCGTGCGGTTTTCGGTACTTCCCCACCGAACAATAATCTCCGCTGTGACGAGCGTTCAGTAGCGTACGGGGGGTTGTTTTGCATGGTGTATTCGTGGTATGATACGCTCGCGTTTGTTTTTACGTGTCTTTATAGAACGCTTGTACAACATACTTATAGCGTAGAGGTCGAGCAAAAAAGGGACTTTCCTCTCGTTGTTTACGAGAGTGTCGGTTGGGTTTAATGGGTCCTCGATAAAAGCGTAATTCGCCGGTGCGTGGGCACGCGATTTTCGAATCGGATCGTTGAATTTCATTTGTTTTCCTCGCCAATAGCTGCTGAATACTGATTATGTTGTAAATACATCGAGGTCGGGCATTTATCTCGTAAATATTCAACACCCGCCTTCGTTCTGCCAAAATACCGTAACTAGAAATGCCATCACTCTAATTTTAGTTAATTTGTACACGCCTCCCCCCCCTGCCCTCCCCCCTCAGATATTTACCGTTAGATTCGGGCGATGTGAATTTCATCTGAGCGACGATTACGTTCGCCCAGAATAGATGGCGCTTTTCGCTTCCTACCGTGTCCCATCTAGCGGGTGTATTTGAATTAACGTATCGAAGCAATCATCCTTCTAAACTAGATTCCCCGGGACGTTGGCCCGTTCATTTTACAGATTAGCCCCTAAAATCCGTTTGGCACTCTCAAATTGCTTAAATTAAAGTTAAAGGAAGCGTGTTTGATTAATTAAATTCTCACGTTCTGCCCGAGTCGAAACTGGAGAGTTTCGCGTTTTATTAAAAATAAAATAAATTGTTTCGGATTAGCGCTTTAACGGTGAGCGGGTAGCACCGTGTTATGGAATGCGGGAATTTGTCTTGAAGATGTGACGATTTGACCTTTGACTTGAAATATAACTTCTACAAGGGAGTTGTGAATTTATTAATTTTTGTCAACAAAGCTAAAGTTTGAAAAAAAAAGCGTTTGACAGAAAAACTAAGCAATATTTCATTATAAATCTTTATTAAAAAAAAAACACCGCAAGCGATATCTGCAATACTACAATTAATTGAACTAAATACGATTATACCATGTGATTCAAAATGATTGTCGTAAGAAAAAAACTGTTTTCCGGAAAAATTTATCTATACTTATTACCAATTTAATGAGCGTTACATACAAATTTCATACATTAACTGAATTTTCTTGACATTTAGCGACATTGGCGTGCGTGTTGTAGTATCTTTTGATTATTTATCTTATAATTTTTTTGAAATCGTTTATATTTACATCTAATATCACCAACAATAGTATTTCTGAATACTGTAAGAAAATAAGGGAATTTATCTGTGGTAATAGCTCAACAAACAGGTAAAAACTCAATATTAACATTAAGTGAAATAGTTTATTACATTTTATAGGCTTATCATACACATCAGCGCAATGAGCTGTCAAAAGAAAGTTACATTTTTATCCCTATAAAGTTTCTACGGTACAGGAATATATACCATTAGATCACGATAGGCGATTGGAATATTGTTATTGGTTTAATAACAATTTAAGGGACGATGACTTGCTAAACAAATCATTTTTCTCGGATGAAGCCTGGTTTTATCTAACAGACTATATCAATTTACAAAACTACTGTATCTGGTCTGCAGAAAATCCACACGAATTTCGAGAAACACAATTGCATCCCGTAAAAGTTGGAGTTGGTTAGCTATGTCCAGGCAACGAATAATAGGGCCAATTTTCTTCAAGGAAACTGTAACAGCCCAACGTTACCAACAGACGTTGGAATTGTTTATTGCAGAGTTACAAGAAAATGAGCTTGAAGCAGGTTATTTTCAGCACGATAATGCTCCAGCACATACTGCTCGACAAACCTGCCAATATCTTCAACAGTTTTTTGCTGACAGGTTCGTTAGAGCACAAAGATGGCCACTAAGATCGCCTGATCTAACCCCATTAGATTACTTCATGTTCGGCTATCTAAAAAATAGGATCTATAGAAACCGCATGCACACCATAGAAGAACTGAGAGATGCAGTTTTGTCACTTAATAATTATACTAATTGTATGTTATAATTTAAAATAATAAATAAATTTAGTTAAACACCAGTTAGTACTGAATTGTAAAATCATAATTTAGTAAACTTAAATTAATTACATTTCATTTTTACAAGCAGAAACACCAATCCATAGTCGTTTATATAATGCGACTTCAAATATAGGTTACGTTTTCCTTATTCATGACAGATCCGTTTACTTTCTTATGTTCCAACACTGACTTAGTTCAAAACTTCATTACAAACACGCGGCATATACCTACACCCTGTTACTATCTATAGGAGCGGAATTGACAATCATTTTGAATCTCTGTGTATGTGATGACAAGTGTTAGGGATAGGAAAGTGTAACTGCTAAAGGTGGGCAGCTCAGATTTAAAAGACGGTTGGTAGCGAGAAGGCGGGAGAGTGGATAACAGTTATTAGTGAAAGGGACGAGATTGAAGTGTTTGTTTTTAAGTTATTTAATGTAAAATTTAGATGAAATAAAGAGGTGTTAACAATTCTTAGCAATGTGTCCGCCATTTCTACATCTAAAACATTTTACCTCTTTCTTTTCCTTGAGACAATCTCGTGCTAACCCTAATAGCCAAATTTAAAATTCCCACAATTATTCTTAGTAACTTTAACGTTAAAACATAAAATTACCCACCATTTTGTACTTACATCAATAGTTATTTTAATCCCTCTACGTTGAATTCACTGAAAATGGTGGCGGGAAATTTAAATTTGGCTATTAGGGAAGTGTCCATATTCACAATTGAACGTGTGGAATAATTTATATTTTAAAGGGAGTAGGAAAATAGATTAGAAAAATACACAAATTTATGCGTTCTTTATTCTAATTTTTTTTTGCAAATATTTCTGAACAGCTTATAGGATTAAAAAAGACGATTCTAGTAAAATAATGTTTGATTAAGTGATTACATATATCTGCAAGTGTTTTACGATAATTGAGTTCACATTCTGTCCTTTTTGTGAAAAGAATCTTTATTTATATTTCTATAATATAAAATATAAATAATGTGGTTCTTTCTCAAATAAATTAATGAAAATGCATGCAACCACTTCGGTGGAAGGGTTTAATTGTAGACTTCCAAATTTCAGTGATAAACTACTGTGATAAAGAGCGATACCGGTTTAAAATGAGTATCTAACAAATAAAGTGATTTAATGTGACCTAGGAACCTCTGCACAACGACAATAGTTCTTCTTATCCATGTACTTCCTTAATTCTTGTCCTGTTGTATATAATAGATTCATTGGGAAATCCAAAGAAATCGCGACCATCGTTAACATCAGAATTAATCTTGTAAGAACGAATGGCACAATAGCATGATACCCATTGGCGTCTTCTTTCATGGTTATCTCACTTAAACCTGACAATATAATATATAACAAAGTATGTAAATGGGCTAATGTTATAGCCACTAATCTTACCTTTCACACAATGCACTTTATCAAGGTTCATTAAATGTTTTTAGAACTACGGTGGTAATTTAAAACTGATAAAATACGTGAAATAAATAAATAAAACAAGTAAATGACGTAGATTAAACGGATGGCTAAACTAATTTATCTAGGTGGACCCAGTGGAAGTTGATGATGTAAACAGAGATTCAAAATTATTGTCAAATCCGCTCCTATAGATAGTAACAGGGTGTAGGTATATGCCGTGTGTTTATAATGAAGGTTTTAACGAAGTCAGTGTTGGAACATAAGAAAGTAAACGGATCTGTCATAAATAAGGAAAATGTAACCTATATTTGAACTCGCATTATATAAACGACTATGGATTGGTATTTCTGCTTGTAAAAATGAAATGTAATTAATTTAACTTTACTAAATTATGATTTTACAATTCAGTACTAACTGGTGTTTAACTAAATTTATTTATTACTTTAAATTATAACATACAATTAGTATAATTATTAAGTGACAAAGCTGCATCTCTCAGTTCTTCTATGGTATGCATGCGGTTTCTATAGATCCTATTTTTTAGATAGCCGAACATGAAGTAATCTAATGGGGTTAGATCAGGCGATCTTGATGGCCATCTTTGTGCTCTAACGAACCTGTCAGCAAAAAACTGTTGAATATATTGGCAGGTTTGTGGAGCAGTATGTGCGGGAGCATTATCGTGCTGAAAATAACCTGCTTCAAGCTCCTTTTCTTGTAACTCTGCAATAAACAATTCCAACATCTGTTGGTAACGTTGGGCTGTTACAGTTTCCTCGAAGAAAATTGGCCCTATTATTCATTGCCTGGACATAGCTAACCAAACTCCAACTTTTACGGGATGCAATTACGTTTCTCGAAATTCGTGTGGATTTTCTGCAGACCAGATACAATAGTTTTGTAAATTGATATAGTCTGTTAGATAAAACCAGGCTTCATCCGAGAAAAATGATTTGTTTAGCAAGTCATCGTCTCTTAAATTGTTATTAAACCAATGTCAATATTCCAATTGGCTATCGTGATCTAATGGTAATAATTCCTGTACCGTAGAAACTTTATAGGGATGAAAATGTAACTTTCTTTTGACAGCTCATTGCGCTGAAGTGTATGGTAAGCCTATTAAAATTATAAATGTAATAAACTATTTCACTTAAAGTTAATATTGATTTTTTACCTGTTTGTTGAGCTATTACCACAGATAAATTCCCTTATTTTCTTACAGTATTCAGAAATACTATTGATGGTGATATTAGATGTAAATATAAACGATTTGAAAAAAAATTATAAGATAAATAATCGAAAGATACTACAACACGCACGCCAATGTCGCTAAATGTCAAGAAAATTCATTTAATGTATGAAATTTGTATTTAGCTAACTTCGCTCATTAAATTGGTAATAAGTATAGATAAATTTTTCCGGAAAACAGTTTTTTTCTTACGACAATCATTTTGAATCACATGGTATGTATGATTTTGTAGTATAGTAATATGTAGTTATTTGAATACCTTTAAATTGAAGTTAACAAATATAATTGCGGGAAATTTTAATTTTGCTTACTGAGATATTGTATAATTATTATACCTTTGATAACATGTTTAATATAGTTTTACAATTTTCTACAGAAATACTGCCGTATCTTTGCTGGATAAACAGAAGCATTTCTTATACTCTAAAGTATCAATTGAAGATACGAGTGGATGAAGGTACTATGTCGTATTTTAAAAAGTCTTTTTTGCATGAATCAATGTGTTTTGTACCCATCTTTCACATAGCAACATCGAAAATTCCAGAGATTCAAGAACACTCGAGTCTTGTGAATGTATGAAGGGGTTATAGTACACTGCTTTTGAAGAAAATTACATAAAAAAAACTTGATTTCTGAAAAAGTTTGATTTTGTAACATAACACCTTCATCCATTCGTGTCTTCAATTATTGCACTGGATATAATCTTTAATTTTGGCTCATATCACCTCAATGGGATTTAAGGTGCAGTGGTATGGAGGCATTTTTTTCCAGCTCGTGGTAACTATGACGGAATGAGCAGATAAATTAGGCAATATATAGGTAGTTAAAAAACCAATCGTCAAATACTTCTGCCAAATCTCTTCCTGGACATCAAGCGTATTTTTTTTGCATTCAATTATATTTAGCACCCACAACGAAACTGTTTTCGTTGCTAGCATCAATTAATGCATAACGTTGCCCACGCCCTTTTGGTGCTTTTATGTCATTACTTAAATCTTGCAGAAATGTTTGTTTAGACGTACTTATTGCGTTATCAGCCCACGCTTTGTTACATCTCCAGTATTTACCCACGATTGATCAGTGAAAACAATGTTTGTTTTGTCTCTTAATTACAATATCTCCTAATAGCAGGGAGTTAATTATAATCATGGTGCTATCTTATAATATCATCATGGCCCATCAACATTACTTTCTTTTCGCAAATGTAAAACCAATGTCGAGTAAGAATCTGTAGAGGGTACTTTTTGAAAAATAGGGTAAATCTTCGTTATTTACTGTATTTCATATCATGGCCGTCGTGGGTGGAATATCTCTTAGAAAAAAACCTGTGAACTTTACGTCTGAAAAATGTCTAAATGTGTTCGGAGTACACCATCTTTTTGCCACAAACAAGTGTTTTTCTTGTTGCCTCCACTGGCTTAGAAACATTTAGGATTTTTTATACATGCAAGGAATGTCAATGCTTCCATGTTAGTGGCACAATCCTTGTTGTTGCACTGCCAACCTCACATAAAATATCACCATAAACAGTGTCACAAAGTGGAAAAACAGTTACACAAAGTGCTCATATTATATATGCGAAATAGAATTTTTTTTTTTAATATGTGCATATACCATTCCATAATGGTGCAACATGAGGAAATTGTATGCATTTTACTAAATCCAAACGAAAATATCTAAAAAGAACGTTATATACGAAACGGGAAGTGTTTAAAATAAGTATCTATCAAAATTATCCTAAGCATTTGTGTATATATAGATTTTAGGTATGTCAACTCATACGTATTGTTGACTCACTAACACGTGAAGATTAAAGCGAATGTTTATTATATTTGTGGTTTGATAAAAATTGCAAATTTGAATTGTTATTAATATAACTAACAATATTGAGTTATGGCGTGTATAGAGGTTTAAATACATATCTACAAAAAGATGAGTTGTTGAATATATAAAAAATCGCATGATTATGAATATTTCTTAAACAAGAATCGTTATGAAGGTAAATAACCTAACCAATCTTCTTCAACATCCTTGAAACGGTTTACTGATGATTCATACGACATCCTAATAAAAGTTATTTGCTCTTTTAAAGACGACAAAACAGTTCTTAACAATTAAAATGACTTGCCAAGCTTGTTATATCAACATAACCTAAAATCTAGAATGATTCATCCAGCAACATATTTTACTTCTATAATAGAAATTTCGCTGATTACCGTCAGATGCTTTATAAACACGTCATTATCGATAATCCATAATATACACTTTAGCTTATAAATTAAAAAATATACCTAGATATCTTGCGTTATCATTTAATCGCATAAAATACTGTCCGTTATTATTATCATTTAATAAATTAAGTGAAACATCCCACATTGCGGTACACAATGACTCATAAATCGAGCTAGAACAATGATCGATAACGATAATTACAGAAAACAGTACAATGATAATAATAAACTAACGAATAAAACCGAACGTTCTCGAAAAGTACTAGAAACACGGGAAACTACAAGTCATTGCCATCATAGGCAGGAGCACCATCTTAACTTCGAATTTATTTGTATCTACGTTGTGGATGTTATCAAGAGGTTTACATTGGTAGCCCTGATCAACATTACACGAGAAATTTGTTTTCAGTATATAAACATGACCAGCTGTGTATTTGCTGTCATTAATCCGGGTTGTGTTACCGTGCAGTGATAAAAATATTGACGACGAGTTATAGTCTGTAGTATTATATTTCAATTTGTATAATCAGTGTTACATCGAAGTGAATATTGTCGAGTTAGAGCATTGCAAGTAAGTTTCATAACCTCGCTTCCGTATATCGATTTTAATGTATTGTGCTAGAAATTAACAATCGATTTTAATGCGTTGTGCAAATTAACATTAGTTTGTTTTTCTGTAACCTTTCGAATAATGGCATTTTACAACTATTTTAATGCGCATTATATAATCTATACATCCTATTATAAAGAAAAAAATACGACTAGAAGATGAACTTTCACTTTATCAAACTATAGACGTAAATAAACAACCGACTCATTGCTTTATGTACTTATGTTGTACATCATTTATACAACCAACTAAACATTATTAACTGGAATATTACCTCATTTTAAGTATTAATGTACTGTTTTACTGAAAGGCAAGTGTTGGAAACTTCGAACAACGGGTTTTCATTGTGTTGTTGAACGGCACCAATGAATTATGAACTGAAAATTAAATTACTAAATTTGGAAACTCGGTTTAGCTTTCGTACATTATAGAGTCTCCCAAATGTCAAAAATTCATCGTTTTGGGCACGTACACGTTTATTACATCTATAGCAATATCTTGCGCGGCAACTGGTGATGTTAATTACTAATGTTTTATAAAATATCCGCTTTTAAGATGTTAGAATTAAAAATGTAGATATAAAACATGACTATTAAATAATTCGCCATTATATTGCGCAATAATAGGCAAGTATATATCAATACAGAACACGTAATGTAATGTGAAATGGTTCAAAATCGTGATACTTTCTCTTGAAAAGATCGTGAGAATCCGGACAGAACGCGTATGTACCTTCTCATTCTCAGATTTAATCATATTGTCATTAAATTATACGTACTTTTAATAAGAAAATTGAGTAAGGTTTTGCTAGCGTCAGATTAGGTATGCTACTTATCATACACTTGGGTATGGAAGTTGTATATACATAAAATATGGGAAAATTTGGGTACATTGGTTAAATGAGTTTGCAATATAAGTTTTATCTAACATTAGGGGCATGTAACACAAACACTACAAGTTATACAATTGTAAAAGTATATTTCACACTATTAATAATTTCGTAGCACAAAACGTCTTATTATATGCTAGATCTGTATTTCGTTAAAGTGTAGTCTTAATATTAAGATTGTGAAATCCGTCAGTTCTACAACATCTAGTGTTAATATCTTCGTCACTAAAACGGTGACAGCCGTTGACACCAAAATTATTTTATTTTTATGTTGAAATATCATTTTTTTTTGCGCGTATTCCATCAAATACGGCAGATAATGACAAATATGCACAGAGTTGTTAGATCTTCAAATTCGTAATATAAAATTTAGTATATAAATTTAAATTCGTCTAGATTGCTCCAAATTAGGCGCCAAAAAATGCAGTTTAGATTGAAATTGGACCAAGACATTTCTGAAACTATGTTTTTTAAGTTCTCCCTTTTTTGCTGGCAAATTTCATAAATACCTTTCGCAGAACGTCTCTGTCTTTTAAATGTTTAAAGAATTACAATACGTTACAACACTATGATCCGAAAAAGAGTAAACTTAACGCCATCTATTATTGGGTAGGCAAATTTCGTGTTTTATATTGTTACTGTCTATGCTTTAACAGATTGTAAGCACATTTGGATTAAATATATAGTTTTTTTTTTTTAGAATGATACTGACGAAATGTGTGTAATGAATAAATTCGGAAAGATAATTTAGATCATAACATCAAATTCAGTATTTTAAATTTCTTTATACCGGCCCTCGTTAGGCGCCAAAATTAAATATATATATACCTTTTCATAATAATTTCTAATGATGTGTGTAATGAATAAATTCAAACAGATAATTAAGATAACATTAATACAAATGATTTATACCCCGTCTTAATGTAAAACATTGTTTAATCTCTTGTTTATTTGTTTCCTAGTCTAAATATTCAAATAGCCGTAATTTTGCGAAATTTTCCTTTTGATAAAATTTCCTTTAAGGCAATATTTTCTTTTTTAGCGCTGAGTCTTCCTAATTTGAAATGCAAATAGCAGGTATTTTTGAAAATTATAAAGTTGTATTATTTATAAACAATATATTTTGGATTACCAACTAAATTCTAAGAAAAATGTCCTAAATGCAAATAATGAATTTATACAAGTTTAAAATGACACCCATAGATATATTCATTTATTTAATAATTACAATATTACAGTTTAATATAAAATTGCATTGCATAACATGTTGACGTAGATAAGTGATTCCCCAGTGACAAGATCCAAATTAGTCGATTCAATTAAGGTAATTGCATCGGGTGGCATCAAATCCACATGCTCTTGGCAAACAATATCGCGATTAGATGCATAACTAAATTGGAATCAATTAATTAATCAATTTAAGTGTCTCTTAACAGTTAAACTTCACTGTTGGCGGTTCATAACCTCAAGTAAAAATGGGAGACACCGCCATCTTTAAGATCTTTTTGAACGTGAACGATACAGTCGAAGTGAAGAAATTCTCGATAGGGGGCGACACGTCTGTCATCACGAATTACATCTTCATGAGGGAGAAGTTGCAGATTGTCTTCCCTAGGTTGCGAGAATGCGACTTCAAGATCACATGGAGGGGTATGTCAGAGGAAATACTTTTAATTTAATTAATTCCTTATATCGATTTTTAAATTATGTTTTTGTGTGTGTAATTTATAATATTCTGTTTAATTTAATGTTATGTATGTCATATTGGCACGCTACTCAGTTCGCATAACATCCCTATCATTAATTTTCTTTTAAATTTAGCAATTTTCTTATTCCCTCATTATAGATGCGGATGGTGACGACATTACTATAGAAAATGATGAAGATTTAATTTTTGCGTTGACCGAAATGGAAGATCCCGTGAAGGTCTTACACGTTACAGTTTTAGCTGCTAACTATTCTGGCGAACCACAATTTGCTCGTAAGTTTACTAGAGATAAAAGCCTGGGAGGGCGAATAACTTTCGCCATTTTCTTTTATAAATATAGATCCACCACTCCGAACTTCAAGCGTTGTTTGCGATGTCTGCAATAAAACCATCACATCTTACCGTTACAAGTGCCTTCAATGTTATGATTACGATTTGTGCGCCGACTGCGAGCATGCTGGGCACCATTCGCACCACATGATATTGCGTACTTCGACTCCGGAGTTGCCCTTCACACGATGCGGCCGTAAACTCTTCGAGCAGGTGAACAAAGCGGTCAGGAAGGCGAATCACGTGGCTTATAAAGAGTGCAAGAAACGTTGGCCTAAAGGAGATAGGACGAGGGGCGAACAACCAGCTGGGGATCCCTCTGCGAACAAGAGTCTCAGCAGCAACCAAGTCAGGGTTGTCCGTTTCAAGACTACGTTCAAATATGTAAGATTTTGTGTTGTACCTTAAGCTTTTTTTTGCGGTATTTTTATTTTACGTTACAGATATCCGTTTATTTCGGATGCTATAGCCACTGCCGCTGCAAAGTACAGCTAGTGCGGCTGCTAAATGCCTGCATCTTCAGCTGCACAAGCCACTACATCAACAGCGACAGGGTCACAGGAATCCACTACGCAAACTAATTAAGTATTCTGCCCCACAAATGGAGCACAAGAGCAGAATGCCCGCTGCAGAATTTATGGAAGCCATCAGGAATGTCCATCAGGCAGTTTCGGTAAATGTCTACTTCAGTAATTATGTCTTGCAGGTGTTGTTGTGAATCCTTTGGCTTGATATTTCGCTTGATCGTACCGTCAACTTCTTTTTCAGAGGTTTTCTAAAGAATCTCACTCGAAAAAACATATTTACAGTAGATTAGCTCAACTAAAGCTCTACTTCGTCAAGAGCTCATATGACATTCTAAATTTATTTTGGCCTTTTCAACAGCTGTTCCCCCACAGCAGACTCAAAACAATGAAACCAAACAAACCCAGCAGCCCCAACAGGAGACTCAGCAAACTCCTACAGCTCCTACAGACATCAACATCGATCTGACTACATCAACTCCGGAACCCATGGATGTCGGCGGCTCACAGAGAGAACCCGGATGGACTTTGTTGTCCAGCGAGGAGGACGCAACCAGCATTTCCAAGTTCAGTGCTCACTCCGACGGTTGTGCCAACCCCCAACCCGTCAATCCTCCGGTGTGTGCCACCACAACCTGTACAGCAACCCGTACAAGAAAATGTGGCGGCCAACGCAACCGCGATTCAGTCCTATGTACCCTGTGCTACCACAACAAAATTACTTCGTGGCGCAGCAACAAGGTAAGTTTGAAAAGTTCACAGAGAAAACGGTGATCAAAATGTATTGCTTTTTCTACTTCAGATCCTGTGATCGCGATGGGTTTGCAAAAACTGCTGGAAATGGGTTTCACTGATGAGCCATCCCTGATCGCCTTGTTGAAGAGGTATGATGGGAACGTGGATCAAGTTATCAAGCATATTTTCGAGCATAAATGAAGTAATTATTTTATTTTTGTTTCTTTATAAATTATGGCAGTTATTAGCGGTTTAATTTTTGTTATTTGTATCTGTGTATCTCTTATATTTCTGAATATATTATGTATAAAATGGGAACCTATATATTATTCTCGCTACGTTTTAACACAAAAAGATATGTTCTTATATAGTTTATTATATATGATATACCTACATGAACCTATTATAAAAATTATATAAATACATTTAATTTACATTCCAAATCCTTATTTTTTTTTATTTTGCCTTCCAACTTAATAACAACCATTACATATGCCTGAAAGGGATATCGACCTTTTTTTTTACAGTGGAATTATACAAACGTAAAAGTTTAAATAAATAAATTTGTTCTGATACAAAACTGACGCTACGCCCTAAGGAAGGGCATGACTTGAACATGACCATGAAGGGAAAAATGAAACAAAATTGCAAAGCCAAACAGGAAATAATTTGCTATTGTATGCATATTAAAACACAAGATTCATGAAGTGTAATTTTGTCGCACGGAGGCGAGGATGGGAAAAGCACGATCGTTGAGTTTTACAAAGGCAAAAACTGGTATAACAATGACGTCTGTTCTAATATATATGAGTTTACTATAACCGACGAGGTACGTCATTACTTGCAATACCATATTATTACAATAACCAACTAACATATAACTTATTCATGTTCAATTAAAGATACTATCTTGGTGCCTACTGCTTTTTAAATTGCATGCTTGTCATATCTTCCCAATGTATTCTTCACCAATTTAGTTAGCTGACAACGTGTCAAGGGTTATATTTTGCATTTGCAATAAAGTGTAGGAAATTTGCGTTTAATCTTGGTATATATTTATTTTAAAATAAGTAGTTATTACAACTAAACCATTGTGTAAACAGTCGAAGGAGTTAATAGTTTCGTTAATTGTGTATTTCGACGCAGAACGCGAGAACAACGGGCCATTATTCCCGTTAACTTTCGTGCGAGGAGTATAAAATCCATATATTTTTAATGTCATATTCTTTACAGTATTTAGTTTTTAGAGAGTAACGAGTGTTCTAAACATTCATGTTGCAAACATAAGCAAAATTTCATCCATGAGTAAACAAGGAATTACATCCACTAACCCAAAACGAAAATGCATACGCAATAAATGTTGTAAAAATTGATTATTCACTTATTGTCAATGTGCTATTGGAAACACAATTTATGACAAGTACGAAAACAGTGAGTATATACAAATATTATTTACAGAAGTGGTTCTTTCACATACATTTTTCAGACTAACATAACACATTAAACATTTTGGACAGTGTTCTTAAAGGAAAATACTTTTGTATGGTTGAAACATTGTTGTGGTAGATATTATTTGTTCTCAAAGAAAAGGAAGTTTGTTACAAAATGATGGATGAATTAGTCTGGAAATTTGATGTACTTGGTGTGCAACATATTGGAAACGAAATTCAGAAGTAGTAAATCAGAGAGACTGGTTTGGATAGAGCAGAAACTTGCATACTAATCGTTAATGTGAATACTTTAAGCGATAATGGTCCCGATTAAATTTATTGTACTCACTTGTGCTTTTTTGTTATTTTTTCCACTGCTACCATAATTAACATACTTTAAATCCTGATTTTCAAAAAGAATAATCACTAAAATTAACGGTAAATGTTATTTTTA
Source organism: Protaetia brevitarsis (assembly GCA_004143645.1). Classification (NCBI taxonomy): domain Eukaryota; kingdom Metazoa; phylum Arthropoda; class Insecta; order Coleoptera; family Scarabaeidae; genus Protaetia; species Protaetia brevitarsis. The sequence continues at coordinate 27,568 of RXPK01000943.1, read as the reverse complement.
AGAGTTTGTTTATTCACCTGTCAAAAGTGTTTGACAGTTAAATAACGGTTTGTTTGCGTTTTGACGAACAGAAAATTTGCAACACGGTCGTGACGTCATAGCAAACTGACTCACGTAGTACCTCGTCTGTTATAGTAAATGAACTAGCTTATACAAGTTGGTATAATGTAGGAGTATTACAACAGTTATTGTAACAGGTTTTTTATACTACATTCCTTTTCGTCTTAATTTACTTTTACTTATTATTTATTTAAAATGGAATCTAAGGCCCACGTAGAGAATTTCATGTAAATTATAGCTAATTTTGGAACTTTTACCAGCCAAAAACTTAAAATTTACTTTCCACTCTGGCAACTGCTGCCTTTAGCGGTAACGTTTGGAACTTAAAAATATTTTCACTTAATTCCCCTTTGCCACATTTTCCTACCACTATAGCTACTTACGAAATTTACACTAAAATTTGTAGTATTTCAACTTAAATTCACCCAGACTTCTTACACAGTGGCGTAGATAAGAAATGTGGGCCCCCCCGCAAAATGTTTAGGGGGCCCTTTCAAAATGTTTGGAATTAGTAGCACACATTGCGAATATTTAATTTGAAAAATATCTGCTTTAAATAAATTATTTTTGTTATAATAAAAGAAATCTAAAGAAGTTATTAATTTTATAAAAATACAGTATCATATCGAAATTAATTAGAAGATAAAAACACAAGCGTCTTTTTTTCAGTAGTATGAAGTTTCAACTAGCTCTTCCAAATCGACGGACCTACTCTGCTCATTTTCATATTTATAACAGCCAAAGCACTTAAACGAACTTGTGTAATGGTGCTGCGTAAATAGGTTTTAATTAATTTTTAATTTTGAAAATGATCTTCTGCTGTTGAGATGTTACCGCAAGGTTAAATTATAGTTGAAATAGTGTACATAAATCCGGAAGGCTAGTTGCTAAACATGCATTTTCCACTAGTAATAAATTAGCTAAGTCCTTAATTGATGATTTTTGCTTAATTTCATTAAAAAAAAACAGTCTTAAAACTAATTAGCTGAATGGGTAAATCTTCTGAAAAATCAACTACATATTTCTTCAGAATATGTCCTCCATATTCCACTATTTCTTCATTCGTTAAATTAACAAACTTTGCTGGATTAAGAAACGAGAAAAGTCTTACAACTTCATTTATGGAGTAAAATCGTCTAGATATTTGGTTGATAATAATGTCAAGCGATGCGTTAAAAATTTCAATTTGAAATTTTTTTAACGGGTTAGGGATGTGTAAGTCGTCTTGACATTCATCAAAAAATTTTTTAATTCTTTTCTGGCGTTTTTCTTTTAGCATAGGCTGAATATTCCAAGATTCTGCTAGAATTTTAGCCTCTTCTTCTAATTTATCAAAACCATCTCGCAGCTTTGTTAAGTTTTCTTGCCCACTATTGAGTAACTTGCACGCCTCTTCCAAATCACATGAAGGACTGTAGTTTGTTTTGAAATTAGGTTAAACAGTTTCAAGAACTTTACTCTGAAAAAACTAGCAATAGTATGAACTCGTAATCATCCATTTTATTTTGTAAGGCTTTGCGTCATTCTTGTCACTTTGCCTTTTACATATCAAGATAAAATTTGACAAACATTGCATTACTGACTAGGTAATTATATTTTATTGATTGTAGGCATTCAAATCTTGAGGACCATCTTGTTACGCACAGCTTTTTCAGTGTTGTATTTAATTTTATTTCCATGTAATGTCGTTTCTGAAGGCTTGCCAGCGTGGTAAACTTTCACTGAAAAACACATAAATTCTTTGCAAAAGATCATAAAAATTTTGTAGTTTTATGATGTTTTTAACAGAATCATTTAAAACTAGGTTCAAGTAATGAGCTGAGCAATGAATGTAATCAGCTGTAGAAACTCGACTCTTAATTCTAGCTTGTAACCAGCTTATATTTCCCAGACATATTAGCTGCCCCGTCGTATCCTTGTCCTCGACATTTTTCTATATTAATTTGAAGATTACCCAAAGTACTTAGAACAACAGCTTCTAAACTCTGTGAATTTTGTTCAGTTAGCTCTATAAATCCAATAAATGATTCTTTTATTTCCAGAAGTGTTTGTTATTTGGATTTGCTTCATGTTTGTGTGACCTAATATGATACTTAGTTGGTCTTTGTTGGATATGTCTTGCGTGGTATCAATTATAAGGGAGAAGAAGGGAGCTCTATCGATATTTTCCGTTATTCTTTTTAAAACAGCTTTAGCCAAATGTGTGATTACTTCATTTTGAATATCGGGGCTTAAGTATTTATTTCGAATATTAAAGTTTGACAAGTGAGCTTTAGTAACAGGGTCATAACGTGCTATCAGGTCAATAATATTTAAAAAATTACCACTTGATGCTCCAATTTCTCTTTAATATTTTCTCGATGTCCTCGTAACGGCATATTACAAATAGATAAGGTTCTTATCACATCACAAATTCTTACTAAAATTTCTTTATTCTCTCATTACCTCTAATTTGACTATCAATAGTTTTTTTTTTTTCCAAGTACTATAAATTATGGCATGCTTGCAAATGAGCATCACTCCCTTCGTGAATTTTAACTTTTTTTACTTAGCCCCTCCAGTCATTATTGTGCCGTTACACCAATTTTCTCGATGCCTCATTACTAGAAAACAGCCAACACGGTTGACAATACACAACCATTCAACTTTTGAGAAATAGCATAACCAAAAGCGATCAATTTTTTGACCAGTTTTTGTTTTAGTCGTGTAGTAATCACTACTAAACGCTCTATTATCTTCTTTATTTTTGGAAACGGTCCATAGGTTTTATTTGCCCTGCAGAAATTATTTTTCTTTTAATTCGTCGGAAAGCAATTCCGAAAATAAGGCCCTGTCTGTGCTGAAATATGTTGATCTTCCTGATTACAATCGATTTGATTTTCTTCTAGAACAATACTTGATTTCTGTTCGATTATAACATTTTTCGTGAGATTCAAGATTTTCAACTGATGCGAGAGTACTAGGTTCTGAAGATTTTTCAAGGAAACTGCTAATCTTCGGTAACTTACGTAATTTTTCATCATTTTCTTGTTTTCAGTTTCCGTTTTTTTGCACCACTTCATATATTTTCTTTCGCTCATTTTATTTTGAATATTTCGAACAACACGTTGGTTTATTAGATAAATTTATTAAAATTAAATCACTACAGATACACTCACTACTTTTGTTACACAAGTTAATGAATACACATTAGAATTTTTATAGTATTTTTAATAACCGAACCAATTTCGTTGTTAAAATAAAACTGAAGGAATGTGAAGTAGGGCTTTCAGTTGAACCTACATTCATTTCCGTATTTTGTTGAATAAATTTATCGTTTTATAACTAGATCATAATAATAAATATGCAAATACAAACAGCTTTTGTAAAAAGAACGTGATTCTTCATAATTGCTGGTTTTATTTATTAGTTTATGTACACATGCATAGCACAGTCATATTAACTGCAAAGCAGTTATAAAACTTATAAAGATATGATCAAAGTCAAAACACTACAGTGGTATATTAAATACCATCTGGGGTAATCAAGAAATTGAACATTCCAGGAAAGGTTTACGTAAAATATTTTAACAAACCTTTTTATTTATTTCGCACAGATGGTCACTGGAATGTTACGAGCTATTTACTTCCATTGAAAAAAAGCAAATGCGAATATTATTTTCTCGAAACTGAGAGAACGATAGGGGCCAATAAAAGAATAAAACTGGTCGGGAAGTTTTTCATAGTTAAAAACACAAATATATTGTACCGTTATAATTTTTCAATACTAAAAGCTAAGTACACACAAGCTCTTGTTTTATGATTACGAAGGCAAACTTATACATTTCTTTATACCTAAAAGGTAAAGAAGAAATATTATTTGTAAATTTCTTTACTAGTGCGGGGCCCCGACCTATCGGGGCCCCCCCGCATTGCGGCTCTGGCGGGCGCCTTATCTACCGCCACATGTTTCTTACAGTGTACTTATTCTAAATGTCATTTTCTTTTACATCAGAACTCGCTTATTTGGGGGCGGTATCACCCTGCAACATAAATTATGTCTGGTAACTAAATTTTATGATTCATTCCTAGAGCCATATTTAGATGAGATTCATAAGCTGTCACTCTTATTTATTTCGAATGCGCTAACCTAACTTCATAACCGTCATTTTTGACAAGTGTTATATATCTCCCGTTTGAAGCCATAGGAATTTCTACCGATAATAAAAGCGGAAATACGACGGCTATTAACAGGTAAAATAACCCCGAACCGAGTTGTAATTTGCATAAATCGCACCTTACCCTCCTATCCCGAAATTTATTCTAACGATGCCGTTGTATCCTAACCTGCAAATTCTCGTAAAAATCTCACCTTGTTTAAACGAGCCGGTATTTTTTTATCATCGTTGGATTATTTAATTTATTTTTTCTTTTCGTTTTTTTTTAGTGTAAAAGATGACGCATATAAATCTCTGGCAACACGAACACACAGATATATGATATTACCTCGGCCATCCGCAGGAGTAAAATCTTCCCTTCGTTCGTTCCGCCCCTATAAATCAACGCGGTTATGGGTGACGCGTCGTAAAAATTACGCGTTCGCCAGTTCGACGCTCGTAAAAAAAATTACCACGCGTCGGAAAGTCCTGAAAGAGCGTTCGGTATTGCCGCCTTCACTTTACGATTCGAATAGTCGTAATGGCCCACTTTAGCAACGCGAGGTTATTCAGTTTCGTGATGCCGTGAAAGTTTATAATGTGAGAGAAAGATAGTGGACTAAAGTGTCTAAAGCTTCATTCACAATCACTTAACGTAATATATGTAACACAGAGACATAGTAAGCATGAGACACATAATAAAATTATTGTTAGTTCACAATGAAAGTGTACTTAACCATAGCAGAACCATAGTACTTAAGTACAACGCATGCGTGATTGGCTGTCAATTGGCATGTTTATTTTGACATCTCGAAGATGTTTTTACCACGACCTGCTTGATAACTTGTTTTGACAGTTCGGTAGATTTGGGAATATACAAAAATGAACACTGTTTTATTTATGTAATCTATTATATTTGATTTTGTCTTCGATAATTTCGAATTTCTATGTTTCATTAATTAAGTTCATAGCCTTACCACTGCACATTTTCATGACCTGCCCTCAAATTATGAAGAGTTAGCGGAAATCTGACTAATTTACAGGGAAATTTTATTAAGAGAGAGAGAGAGAGAGATACGTATTTCTAAACAAAAAGGATAGAAAATAGCGACAAATTTGAATTTATAATCAAAGCTCAACATGCAACAAAAACAAAAATTCCTTAATACTGTTTGAGTCGAGACTTATGATCTAACTTTGACACAAATTTTCATTATTTCTGTTACAAACAAGATCAAAATGAGAGTGATACGTCGATATTTATGTGAATTACTAAAGTATATGCAATTATTTCAGCAAACTTGTGCTTCCAAATTTAGCGAGCCTTTGATACCAGTGACACAACGTAACAAAAAAAATAATAATTTTTAAACACTTTTTCCACCAGAGATATATTAGTTTTGAATTTCAAAAATTTTACATTTTTTGCGACAACAATGACATATTTGAATGAACTGTAAATCCAGTTGCGTGTGGAAAATATTTATTAAAACTTCTGTCCACCAATGTTCTTTGTGCTGTTATGTACAATGAAATTTTATTTTAAAACAATAAAATTTTGTGTGTTTGATGTTTGAGAATGGTATTATTAATAGTTACTTATTTGTTAGTTGAAATAACAAAAGCAATATATAAACAAACATGGATTTTAAAAGCAGAAACCTTATTAAAAAAGGAAATCATTGAGTCCAGGGATTTTTTATTTTACAAAAGCATTTACCTATGTATTTTAAAACCGGGAGCTACTTTTTCTTTGTAAGAAAAAACACATGCATGCTAACAATAATAGCAGGGTTTTTTTTCGCCTTGATTTTAAACAACAGCTGTGCAGGATTTAATCAGCATTGTTCTTGTTTCGTTTTCGAATAGCCGTGCTTCTTGTATTAAATAGACAAATTATAAAATTTAAACAAAGAAGATATTGTAAATGTTATGTAAGTACGTATTTTCATTTCCATGAAACATATTTTAGAGGAACACAACCCACATGCAAAACGGTCATGGAGCGTTTGTTTTGCGCCTGTGTGATGATGTGTTCTTGACAGATCAGATTCTAATTGTTAAACAAACCGTAAGCGGTGTCTGTGGAGCATGAATTTGGTCCATTCTAATAAAAAATGATAAGGCATTCATAACAAAGGATTTGTTCGCAATCTCGCTCGTGAATATATATGTATATTTACCACAGATGTAATGGAAAATATTTTGGGACACATATACAAGAGACAAGAAACCGCTAGCAAAACAGCTTACCTTAATACCGTAGTTAGATTCTTCGTAAATAATTGAAATGTAACTCCAATTCATCTGCTTGACGATATCCACCATAGCTTTCACTTGGTAATGATCGGAAGGTATTGTCCTGGTAAAGAATTCGAACCTTTGCTTGTTGCTCAGCTCCGGGCTCGTTGAGAAGAAGGATACCTGCAATTTAAAGAAATGTGTCACTTCCTCGGCATGAAATGAAATATTACATATTTTAACTTTGTCAGCAGGTAAGTTACACAACAGCGCTTATATTCACTACTCAGACATAACCTATTTTTTCTAATATTTAGCTTCACTGCTCTCATTACTTATATTCGCGAAATCTTCGCCAAATTCTTGTCTATCGTGTCTATCTTGATTGAAGAAGCTTTTATCGTATATCCTGCGTCTACACGAAGCCTCGAAAGTTTTAATACTCTGTTAGAAAAAAATCAACATCGTTGAAAAGCTCTTTTTAAAGACTATCTAATTAATCAAGAATTCAATATGGCCGCCATACAAAAGATAGCGCTAATAACTTGAAAACAAATGACAATCGGAGGTTTCCCTTTACACAAAAAAAATCGGTGCAAAATTAACCATATCCTTTGGCACTCTTAAAGCAAGCCATCTTCGTACATTTAAACTTAAAATTTTTGAAAATCAGCAAATATCATGTTGCCAAAACAAATGTATTTCACCAGGGTAATAGCTATACAACACAGTGGCGGCTCGTGGTGGGAAACGTAGGGTGTTCACAAAATACAGAACATGCAGATTTTTAACTAAAATCCAATCATTTTTTTTCGTACATGTCCTTCTTAAATTTTCTTGTAAAATCTCTAAATTTGCCCTTTGTAGTTTGCGTCAAATTAAGTTCTGGTTTTGGTCTGCCCATACTTTTCACTTGAATTTTTTTGTTCATAACTAAACGAATTAAAATTGTCTTTCAAATATTGCACAGTAAAACTGTTGGCATTCATAGTTCTTATTTATATATTGTTTAGTATTTACTTACAATACTACTTTGTTTGTTTTGTGTGCATTTCATTATCTTTTTTACGTACTGTATATTTCATTTTATTACTTCTTTTACGTACTATATATATTCTTTTTTGTTTGTCAGCTGCACCAAAGCGCATTAGTGGCGGCTTTGCTTTGTCGGCTTTTTGCAGAGGGATTTAACGATGCGGCGTAGTTTTTAACTGCGGCTGCCCTGTTGCCAATTTATTTTTGTTTTTCTAAAAAAATCAATTATTATTTATATCTTTGAGGGAATGTACATTTTTTGGGAACAGTTAAAGATTTACGAGTTTAAGTTTGTGATTTTATGTGCGCGGGTTTAATAAACGTATTGCTGTAGATGAAGTACTTCAAACGAAATTTTAAATCAGTGTTTAAATAAAATAGATAGTTTTTTTTTAACAAATATATTATCTAATTTCCTCTTTTTTTACAAACTTAAATTTAAGATATTTATAAATTAACACTAAGTATTTAAATTGTTAGAACCATGATTATTGTGTTAATTATATCAACTTTTATCATCTACAATTCTTTGAAAATCTTCTTATACCTAAAACTAAAATATAAAATTAAATTTAATACAGACCTGTATTAATTACTCATCTAAACTGCACGAGTATGATTAAACATTGAGCACTGGCTTAATATCAGCAACAAATTAATAGATTAATATATTAAAAATTTTAAATTCCAAGCAAAAGAAAACAACAATGTGAGCCTCGCCGATATCTATATCACACTGGCTCTCTCGCTCGCCCGTACGAAGCAGAGCCAGAAATCAAACAAAAAGCCTGGAAACAAAGCTATCCAATACGGAAAAATATAGCAATAGTGAAATAAATAATATAGTGTTATATATAGTCACGAAAATTCTGTTAAAACTTCAAAAGTATAAAGAAATACACCGTTATCCTAAAATATCAAAACAACTTTCAAATGAAAATAACATTAAATTAAGAAATTTATTCAGATAATTGTTTTTTTTTATTAAAAAAAAACTACAGCAGTATGTTATTTAATAAATTAAAATAATTACGCACCCTTGGTTTCATTATAAAACTGTCCAACAAACAGTATTAGTTCTTATGGTAGCTACGACCTGTGAACCGTGAGTCAGTCATAAACAAAACATATATAATATAGTTTATCCGTAAAACACGATATCTGAACGTTGATGTCGATCGATTTGTTAACGTGACACGAGAACGCAACGAAAGCGAGTACAGGAGCACACTCAATTTGTGCACCGTTCATATGGAATCTGCCGTATCCCTCCCACCTCGCTACGTCCTTTATGCGGCTAGGCATTGGATAAAATCAACGTAGTCCCGCCTACTCGGCGCACGTGCTCCGTCGTCGGTCGCTTGCTCGCGATGTACATACATATGTATAGAAAGGAACGTCGCGTCGTTTATTCGTTTCGCTGCGTTATATTTCAGGAATATATTAAGATCGAGTAATAGATTTTATTAGTTTGTAATCGACGATTTGTTTAGGAGGTTCACGTGCTCATGTGCTCCTATACAGAAACCGCCACTGATACAACATACTAAGTATCATTGTAATCTTTGCCGTTACCCATTTTCATGTGGTATCAGTGTTTTTGCTATTCTGAATATTTTACTGCTTCTATATTACTTAAGATACTTACTCAAATATGAAACACCTACACAAGTGCTCAATCAAAAACTTATAATAATCCAAACTACAGACAGGTTTTAATCGGAAATGATTTTGTGTTTTATTATTAAAAGGCAGTTTTTCCTAGATATTTTGTATATAATTTAATCTCGTTGAAATATTTATTTTTCGTCTATTTAAAAAGCAATTATTATTGCGTATTTAATTTAAAATTTTAAAATTTACTTGCAAAACATTTATTTAAAATGTTTTTATTGCTTAAATATTTCATATTTGCTGCATAATTGATTGTTATTTGCATTACAGTTTTTGGTAATGAATGTTTATACAATAGGTATTACGAAAATTGCGCTCTAATTTCGTTACAGGTTCCACACAATGTATTTACTATACATTTTAAACCGGAAGTATTTGAAATTATTCCTTTAAAATCATTGGCATTACGGTATTGATCACCTTTTATGTATGTAGGTCACGTTCATATCAATGTTCCGAACTTCCCTAGCGTTCCCAGTTCTATCTTTGTGTGACTGACGCGTCAGCAAATCAAGTGCACCCACTGTATGAGAAAATGCCAGCTTTCTCCTCGTAAAATTTGATGAAATATCCCCAGCTGAACTCGTAAAATTTAACACAAAGAAAGTGTACCGCTCTTCACGAGAAACTCTCTCATCTAAGGTGAGACAAAATTCCGATAAAAGACCACTTAAAGACGCGGGTTCTTATCTGGGAAAACTTGGAGATTTCTATCGGTCAGTCAATCATTCATTCACTCTCGAATGAGAAAGGAACATTCGGGGAGAGATCAGTAACAGTGACAGACACCTGTCCGTAGAAGCGCAGGAAAAAAACTAGCTAACCGTTTGTATATCTATAGCATGTAGATTTATTTTAGCCTGTAGATACCGACCTTTACAATCGAAAAAATCGACCAAAACCCTGAGTGACACTGCGCCTAAGTTTAAGCACGATTTATTGCCCTTATCTACGCGTGGCAGAGGTTGGGTGATCCTTTGAAGCGTACTCCTACGTGATATAGGTTAGGTACACGGTGGTTGTGGCGTGGTCGTTCAAAACTGTAGTTTTTCTTTCCGCTTGAATAGTCGTGTGTTCTATCGCTTGGAAATATAATAATAGATCGTTCGTAGGAAGGTATCTTGGCTGGTTGAACGATATAAAATGATGTTTATAGCGACCGTTCAATATCTACGGATGTAACACACGCATAATTAAAATAATCTTTATATGTAGATAACGGATCAGATGCACCACCACCAATGTGTAGTCCGATTTGTGGCCACTACAATAAACGTTTATCGCACACTGTACTCTAAATAAAAATAAATAATACCAGAATGGGTATATAAGCGATTTGAAATCTACGTCAGTTTCAACACATACGCCATCTCACTGCCTTTTGACACAGTGGACCAATTTAGTATTGTTGCGAACCAAAAATGAACATTTAGTTGCACGTCTCGTATTGTCTCTGCTGAAGTCAAAATAGGAAAATCAAGCCAAAGTTGCCAACTTTATATTTAGAGGGTCGCCAACATTAGGAGGAAAAATGGTATAGTGTATGCTTTGATTGAAATGCGTGGAGATGTATTTGATTATTGGTATCACTATAGGGTTCCATTTTAGCAGTAACATAAATACTTAAATGTATTTTAATTTTGAATTTGTTCTTCGTGGCATTCAATACACGCTGAAGACTCTTTCTACCACTGCATTAAATGTTGACACTTGCAATAGTGTTTCATTTCAACTTAGCGTAGTGCAGTGTGGTGTAATACTAAAGCCTTCTTTCACCAGCATTTTCATGACAGAGAAATGTGGTCCAGAAAATGTATGTACTGTAAACAAATCTTGCAAACAACAACAGATTTGGTATTTTATTTACAAAAAGGTAACAAGCTGCCTAATTGACGGAAATCAGATGATTTTAAAATACTAAATCTATTGTTGTTTGTAAGTTCATCTAAGAATATCAGATTACCAAATTTATTTTCAAAGTTTATCATTAAACAAACGGCAGAAGAATGTGTTCTCAATTTTTTTTTTCATAAATTGTTGACAATATCTCTTGATTAATCAATTGTTGGACAAATAGATAAATACATTGTTATTGTTAATTAATAATTTTAATAATGTACAATCAATGCTGATTCATTAGAAATGTTTTTGATAAGCTTATGGCAAAAATATACGTCTTATTTTCGGATAAATTTCGGAATGTAGCCATACTTTCGCCAAGTGATTTTAAATATCGCCATATTTGTCCGCCAATCGCCAAATTAAAATTTACGTCACATATAACCAAGAAAAGTAGCCACTTCGGCGAAAAACTGCTACAGTTAGCAACCCTTCAATCAAGATTGTATAAGAAACATAGCGCATGGACATAAGTTAAGACATAAGGACATAAGTGAGACACAGTTAACCCACAATCTCTGAATACTTGAATTCAGTATTGCCAATCGACAATAGAAACATTTACCTAGATTGTGTTCCAAATTTCTTTAAGTTAAACACGTCAAAAAAAGGACATGAAAATTAAAGAAAATAAGTTTATTTGTAAAAAAAAAAATATTGGCTAAAATTTGCTATTCATCTGCAAGACATAATATAGTAACTACTAAGCCAGCAGTACGGCTGAGAAGCAAGGATGCATCATTGCTAATCCTGCGAGTCAAGTAGCAATATGCGGTACCGGTTTTTGGTTGGGTGACCATTCTAAGCTAAATTGCTGGTAACAAGATGTGACATAATTTTTTCGTAAGGTACTTTCGTCAGGTATATTATGTTTGCAATATTTTTGCAGAAATGATTTCAAATTAACATTGTTTAATCTTTCTAATGGTATGTTAGACGAAATTAATGCGTTACACAGATCCGTATTATATTCTTCTTCTTCTGAGTTTCGTGAAGTTGACGCTACACATTGACGGATCGCTTTAGTTTTTCACATTTTCCAATATGTGATGGAGTTTTAGCGTGTAGATCAATCAGGTATTTTCTCTCAGAAGACACCTACAACAACAATTGTCATTTTATATCAAAAGTTAAAGAATGTAAAAACAATTGTAAAGCTTTTAGTAAAATTAAACTTACCAGTTTACTGCAGGCTCAACAAAATATTTCGTCGCCATCCTTTACCAGTTCAGGATATGGCTTAATCCATAAAGAAATTTTGTTCGCTATACTCATTGTATGTACGCACAGTATTTAAAAACGTAACACAATTACATGCTGTTTCGCTCAAAGATATTCAATGAATGAATAGTTTATTTGGGAATTAATAATAATAAAACGTATTTACCACTTCCCTACTGCTAGGGCGAAAATAAACACGTGCAGTTCTTGGAAAAAAGTATTAGAGAAACCAATGTCAAAGATTTATCGTTCTGAGAATTGTCGGTTTCGATCTATATTAGAAATTACTAGGAATTTTTACTAATAGAAAGGATAAGAAAAAGCTTAAATATGCAATATATGCAATCACTAATTACCGCTAATTAATTTCGATTAATAATAATAATAATAATAATAATAATAATAATAATAATATATCTTTATTTCAACTACGGCTACAAAAGCGTACAAAATAACGTCACAGACAAACGAGTTCGGTTTGCATGCTAAAACTTCAAAAAATCGTTGAGAGAATAACATGAGATATCCAACAGATATTTCCTCACTCGGTTCCGAAAAATGCGGAAGCTAGCAATACACTTAATTTCCTCAGGTAACTTATTATATATTTGCACCCCAATACGTGAGGTTATTTTGATAAAGTGTTGTTTTGTGACGAGGAGGCAGTAAGTAATTGCAGTTTCTCACATTATAGCTACTAGCATATGTAGAAAATTCAGATTTATGTTTAAACACAAAACACAAAATTTCGCAAACATAGGCATCATAAAAGGTTAGCAAACCCTCATTTCTGAATGTTTCTTTACACGATTCACGGTATTGCAGATTGTACATGATTCTAACTGCCCGTTTCTGCAGGAGGAATATGCGGTCTACATTTGATCCAGCACCCCAGTGTATAATACCAAATATCATTCTGGAGCAAAAATTTGAGAAATAATAAGTTTTTAACGTACATAAAGAACATGATTTCTTAAGGGTATAAATGGCATAACAAATTTTTGATAATTCTTTAGAGAGGTACTCCACGTGATAATTCCACTTTAAATTCTCGTCGAGTAAGACACCAAGTGGTTTAGCAGATTCAATGAATTTAACATTTTCCCCATTGAGGATAAAACTGCTGATATCATATCTAGAACGATTACGGAAAAGTATGCATTGGGTTTTATCTGAGTTTATGCACAGATTATTAAAAAACATCCATTGGCTTAACTTAGTGTAGTCTGCATTTACATTGTAAATTAAATCTTCAAAGATGTTACTTTTAAACGCAATTGTGATGTCATCAGCAAACAGAGTAATATTAGTCATATTGCTAATCTGCAATGGTAAGTCGTTAATATAAATTAAAAACATTGTAGGGCCCAGAATGGATCCTTGCGGGACACCCTTTCTAAGCACAGACAATTGAGATTCATAATTATCTATGATTACTCTTTGTTTTCGATCTAACAAGTAACTTCTAAGCCATGCCAATGGGGCTCCTCTAACTCCATACAGTTCTAATTTAGTAAGTAATATTTCATGATTGACGCTATCAAACGCTTTTGATAGGTCAATAAATAGAGCAAGAGTGAAGTACCCAGCATCAAGATCTAAAGATCTTACGTATTACACTTAAGGAGAATGAGTGAATAGCGTCTATCAGTACATTATATAATTAAAGATATGCAAGAAATAAAATATATGCACTTTGCATATAATCCGGTCTTTAATGATAATTAACAAAAACCTCTGTGTAAGGATTGCATGAATGCAAACTGTTGTTGTTTATATTTGAATTCAGTTTTCGTTTCATTTTAATCTTTTTAATTTAGTAACAAACAAAGAGCCAACCGAAATTACCTATCTTTTAAAATTGACAAACGAATCATCATGTATGTAACAGCAGTCCCATTTCCAATTTCAAATACCAACCGAGGCGAACATAATCAGTTTAAAATAAAGCCCTCCGCCCAGAATTAAAAGCTCTCACCGCAGTACATCGCATCGTGTTAACAGCGCAAACCGTAAAATGCGCTTTAATCGATACTACTTAGGCATTTGATCCTATCGATGAGTGCAATAACGCACAAACTGTTTTGTGCATGATTCTGACAATGCAGCCCATGCGCGATCATCGATTGGTTGCTGCTTCCTGCCGATACAAACTGTCATTAGCAGCCACATTGTATGTAAACAAATAGCGTATATAGCTGTTAAACTTCTTAGGCACTTGTACTCATAAATATGGACGCGTGGATAGTTAATTCAACAGTAGAATCGTCTGCAAATGACGTTCGAAATTGCCAAATTATACACATGTATATGTAAATACGCGCTCCTGCTATCCAGAGAGAATCGGAATTGATATGCATTACATGATACATACATGATAGCAAGGTTTAAATGGTATTTTCTCACCAATGGGTGAATAAACTTTAGAGTGTAGTAAGAAAAATGGGGTAGAGGGTGCAGGGCTACTATTTTAAGATAAAGTCATTACTAATAACTTATAAGTAAAATCAAATTTTAAAGTGAACGGTACCATCTTTACTTAATTAAAAGATAAATATAAAACAATAGTAAGTATTTTTTCGTAGCATATTACAGATTGTTCTTAAAACCACGTAAAAAAGAAAACATAATGGTTTCACTGATTTATTTAAAAGAAACACTATTATTTTAATTGCCATATGTTTTGCTTACTATAGCTCTCATTTTGGTTATAAATTCCACATAAAAAATATTTGAACTAGTTGAAATTAATTTAAAATTTGATTCTACCCATCACTTATCTCAAAAAAGGCATTATCTTTAGCGAACATTGCATTTTCTTTTGCGTTTTCTGCGATAAAATTGAAACCGTTACACCCACAGACAAGGATAGATAGAGCTTAAGGATGCGTAGCGTTCGGATCTTATGAAGGCCGCCATTTTGAAATATGACAAGGCGCAGCCTCTCGGATACGAATTACCGGACTTTGATGAAAAAAAATACTATATTTATAATAATTTTACCGTACAATTAAAAAAAAGACATATACGTAAGGTTTAAACTTAAACTTTTTTAAGATTCTATGAACTGGTTAATTTTGTTAGAATTAGAATAAGATATCATTTTATTGTTTTTTTGTTTCATAGGGTTTAGATGTTTTTTTTGTTGTTGACAATTCGGTGACAAATTTAGCATTAGAAAATGCACATAACTTAAAATTTTGTTCATTTTTTTTCAATGAGGTTACTGTTTTCCAATAAAATTTAAGTGTGCTGGTTTAAACGAAAACTGGTTGAGAGAATGTAAAAAGTTCAAAATAATAATTTTTGTTGTGCCGACATTTTCATTTTTCTCAATGTATGACACAAAACGTACAGCGCATGAATTTATAAACCTACATTACTGACGTCATTGGAGGAAATGCAGAATCTCAGTGAGAAAATAGAATAACTAACTAAGTGTCTGAGAGAGTACTGTTACTTGAAAATTGAATTTGTATTGGAAAAAAATAATTTTTGTGGTGTAGCAAACGCACACTATGTTATATGATGTTTCTTGTTAATAAGTTTGGATATTCTTCAAGGATCTGTCTGCGATATGCTGAAATATGATATTGCCAACATTCTTAATTTCTCAGATCAGTTGGTTCTACTAATCCACCTGAAGTAGAATGGATATCACATCTATGTTTTGCGTCAACAGTGTAGAAATACCTTTATTCTTTTGCGTTAATAAAAGTATGTTGTTTTAGATTTTCTATACACTGTTGAAAATTTTAACACTTTTTTGACTAATTTAATAGTCAGGAGAGGTCCACAGTGTTTTCGTGTTATTTTGTCGAGAACTGTAGAAGTTTAAATTTGACGAACAAAGATAGTCAAGTATTGTCTATTGCTAAGGGGTTATTTTGTCCAACTAACACGTGGAATTATGATATACTTCTAGTCACATTTTATTTGATCTAGACTAGACAAATTTACTAGCTGTTTAACTAAATGAATGCGATCTATTGGATGATTTAACACCGTTTTCTAAACACAATGTCTTTTTAATATGCAACTCCTATTTCTTAGTGCTATAATATTCTCTCTTTAAGACGTTTTCTCAATTATAAATATACAGAACCACTCATTCAAAGTTTTGGTTTCAACTAAACGCACTAATTTTTAAAATGATTTTTTGAGAACCATTATAAAATTAAGTGAATGTTTATGCTATTTGATTCAAATCTGAACTAATTACGTAAATAGTTGTTCCTAATACATCTTTAAGATGTTGAAATTTTTTTATGCCCACTGGAATTAACGTTTAATAACACAAGGTTACACTTTGCAGGTCAGTCACATTTGGTGGTTTGTTTGGATATGTTAATACGCAGAAACAAACTCGAAAACAGATACACGTGCAATGCAGGTGGTGCGTATAATGCAATACCGTATTAGATTAGGTGGGGTTTCTATATTTCTATCCGAGGGAAAAATTCTGATTGGTTGATGTGAATGAATTGAATAGTAAATCCTCATATCTGAACAAAGAATTCACACCAAATTCTAGCAATTTCTGTTCTACTAAACACATGTAGTCAATTGGTCTGGCAAAGTTTGTAAAAATCAACACTAAAATATTTGACTAGCGCAAAATTATCGCCAACACCGTAATATTTTCAACAGTGTAGGAGATCTTAACTGCAGTAAGGGCTTGTCGCAATGGAAAATGCGATAAATCAGTTGTACCACATACCTATAACCAGCCCATAACAGTTAGAAGCTAGGTTATAGTTGGCTCTTACTGATGGAAAGTGATGTCACTACTATAGGAGTGATAATCTAAGAATGCTTTTACTTCCAGGTACACAACAAGACGTCCTACAACATAAACGATGATTCACATCTATAGATTCACAATAGTAACATCACAAACTTCACTAAATGTTCTTTTCACACTTGAGCTTTCTTAACAGATATTTTTAATTACCTAAATTATTTTTCAATAATTATAATTAATAACTTAATAAAGTATCACTTACTAAAAAACTTTACTTCAATTATTACTGTAAAAATAAAATGTTATAGTATAACTGCAAGAATGCAAGAATAACCTTAAAAATAACACGATTTATAAGCCTCTCAAAACAAAATACTCCAGCAGCAGGTGATCTGTTTGGCACGACATGCATCAAAATGGCGACTCCATATACAATTTGAAAGTCCGCGAATGCGCACTGGTCTAACCGGTTTCTAATAGTATTTACTCTGGCCTATGGTTGCACCAAGTCTTAACATAACCTCTTTCAAATATGACGTGTGTTGTCATGTCATCTAACCTCACTTATTTGCCGATTAATAGTTCACTTTCGTAAATTTACAGCGATGCTACTAGTCACGTGACATGTGTCAAAATTAATGAGGTTATTAATCATGCTGAGCCTATGCCTCTCTAAATAATTATAAAAAAAAAAAAAACATCGCAAGATACACGTTTGAGGTTCACGGTGATTTCGCTCTCGTCAAAAGAAAAATCAATATGTTAAGCTACCAAGTGATCAAGTATCACTCGAAAATATTACCAACTCGATAATATTATTCGATTCGAGCGTTTGGCCAATTCCGAAACGTCAAAATGCCACTTCACCTGCAATATAAATATTCCTCGTAAAGTATATTTGCAGCCGGTGGTTGATGAAGTATTGAACATGGCGAAAGTTTGAACGTTTCAAATTTCTAAATAACATTTATTGAGGGACGCGTAATACTTTTCGAAGTATGTAACGTCGTAACGAGTCCGTCGTTCAGCCCGCTTGGCCTAATACCGTTCCGCTCGGTCGATGGTGAAGTTTTGATATTAGAAACTTCTAAATACACGCTCGGGTACTTTTTAATCGAATTTAACGCATAAATTATAAAATTTTAGCGCTGTGTGGGCGCGGATACCGACATCCATCGTTCCAGCGGCGGATTTAACTGTCAAATCCAAATTCGCTCGAATTGGGGTGCGTTCAGCCGAGATGCGTAGCTTACGCTTTAAGTTCGGTTGAATTTCAAATTGGGTTAACCGTTGACGTATTTTCGAATGCGTTGGTGTAGCTATAATGCTATGAATAAGCAGTCGTTTTGTGAAAAGAAATTATGTAGATAAGTGATTCTGTATGTAGATTATAATAATATGGCGTTTGATGTTTTGGGTTATTCTTATGTAATTTTAGTTACTTAATGAAAGTGTGGTATTATTTGTAATAGTGATGCTAGTAAAATACGTTGCAACTGAAGTAAGTGTTGTTATTGTATATGTTATGACAACAGATGGTTTAAATAAACATTAAAGAATAAGGAATCCAAATGTGAATGAGTATAATCATATAAGCTACAAAACAATTTGATACGAAGCTATTGTAAACAACATAACATTAAAGCTAATTGAGCCGCTGGGCGCTAGTTTTCACAGCAACTCTGCACGGATTCAACAATTCAAGAATGTTTTTTGACTGAAATTGCGCATGTAGTAGCGCCAGGGTCATTCAATAGAACAAAAATTTCATTCGTAAATACGGGTAGTCATTACTCTTATATCTGTATATTGTGGTACGGCTTAGTCGTAGTTCTATGTTTGGCCGTATGCTCCGGAGGGCGCTGTAACGATTCAATCATGACGCCACGTGTTTCCAACAAAATGTATAGAGGTGGCGTTTCTTCTTATTATTGTTTTGTGCTTATCACATCACTAGTAAGCAAAGAGTAAGTATATTCAAATAGACATGAAACACTAAAATAGGTAAAGCATCGCATTATTATAAACAAATTTTTACTTTTCATATACAGGATGTCCCACCGAACTGGGTCATTAGATTTTTTGAACTTCTAGCAGGAATTTGATTTTGAAACTTGCAGTGTAGCCATGACCTACTGTGGTCTATTTAAGGAAAATATTTTCAACTTTGTAGCACTTTCGGTACACAGAATGTTGATATCAACTTTCTTATTTTAAATGGAAAGCTACAATTTTTATCGATACAATGAATGTATCGAATTATTTGCAATTAGTTTACATGAGGGTTCCCTATCCCTGAACTCAACCGTTTTTGAGATATTTGCAATTTTATTGATTTTACTATTAACTATTGCCTAATGCCTTCATTTCTTCATTTTTAAATTTAGATTAGTAGTGTATTAAACAATTTTTGATTAAAATTCTTCATTCTTCCAAAATATGCAAGAATATACAGGGTACCATTAAAAAAAAAATATTATTTTCTTCGATATCTTCAAAATGCGAAACTCAATTCTTTTTCTGATTTCACCATCTTAATCACGAGAAAAAATACTACTAGTTTGCTAATTCAACCGACTACGTAGTTCGAATAATAACGAAGTTAGCAATAGTGGCGACTTCATTTTGAACACACTGTATTGATATACATTAAATAATAAAATATTATCAGATGCATTTACCAAATTAATTCGCTCGCATTTTATAAATTTCTTAATAAAATGTCTTTCATTCTTCTACAACTGTATCCTTAGACAGGTGCGCATACTACGAACAAATTTGGCGCACAAGCCGAAGAACTAAATATTTAACATGCAGTATATGTGGATTTGCAGTTGTCACTGTGATTTTTTGGCACGTAGACCACCAAGTACTTCAATTAAGACAATATTTTAAATAATTAATTTCGTACAAATGCCTAGATAATCTAATCAATATTGAGATTTATTACAACATTAACCTTCGAAAAGGCACGTAGACGTCTGGTATATATCCAAGACGATGGTTTCAAACGACGTATCACTTCTCGTTTCTCGTGCTGCGTAAAATTGTAGTTTCGCACAACTCCAGTTAACATAGCTAATGTGTTGAAGCTTGGAAAGCTCACATCCCCAATGCATCCATTTACTATACATTTTGAAACTAGCATAAACATAAAAATACGCATCTATATTTCGGTTGTTGTTTTCGGTAGAATTCTTTGCAACAGATATCCTTATAAAACCAACTCGGTTTATTTTACTAAGTGATAAACCATAATTTATTTCGAAGGACTACGTTAAACTAAAAGAATTCTTTGCCAATTTTTTGCGTAATTTAAAAAACTAGATTTGCGAAAATTAGGCAACCGATGATACACTATCGATCGCTCTTGGCACTAACGCAATGCTCTGGGGATGCAACCCAAAAATACTGCTTTGGATGTATACAGCGATAGTGAGACCGATCATCACCTATGCATCAGTAGCATGGAGCAAAAGAACTAATCTGGCCACCGCGAGAATTAATCTCTCAAAAGTGCAAAGATTAGCATGTGTATGCATAACGGGGGCTATGAGAACCTGCCCAACAGCAGCTATTGAAGTAGTATTGGATCTTGCCCCCCTCCACATTGTAGTAGAGGGTGTGGCGAAAAGAACCGCACTAAGAATGGTCAAGGAAGGAATGATTAGGCGTAGGCCTCAATCTTCTGACGGTGATTAAACTTGGGATATGCCCCGGGATGATATGTTAAAAAAATTTAGCTTTGTGAAAGAATTCACCATAAAGCTAAGTAACAGGAGGGAGTGGGATCATAACACCATCTTGAACTTGAATAGAAATGCCATCAAATGGTACACTGATGGCTCCAAAATGGCAGAAGGAACTGGAATAGGGATATATGGGCCTAGAACTGCATATTTCTAAAGCTTGGGAAAATACCCAAGTATATTTCAGGCGGAAATACACGCTATTGGAAGATGTGTTCAGCTCATTATGGATAGGAACTATCGGAAGCAGGAGATTATCATCGTGTCTGATAGTCAAGCAGTCATCAAGGCGCTGAACTCATATGAAATCAGCTCCAAGATGGTCTGGGAATGCCTAGGGAAACTAAATGAGCTAGGCAAAAGAAATAAAGTAACCCTCCTGTGGGTTCGGGCCACACAGGAGTGGAAGGAAACGAAATAACGGATAACCTCGCAAAAAAAGGAGCTGGGATGGCTTTTGTAGGGCCTGAACCCTTTTGCGGGTTAAGTAGCAGTACAATGCTGAAGAAACTAAAAATGGAAATGGAGCAGAGAAAATCCAGTTACTGGGAAAATCTCCAGGGAATGAGGCAAAGTAAAATTCTTCTGGGAACTTATAACCAGAAGAGGTTTACAGAATGCATTAACCTGAGTAAGAACAATGTTCGCATATTAACAGGAATACTTTCAGGTCATTGTGGACTGAAAGGGACACCTGAGTAAGCTTGGATTGGAAAAAGATCTGAATGCAGATTTTGTGGGGAACAGGATGAAACATCCATCCACCTCCTCTCAATCTGCGTAGCACTGTGCAACTCGAGGGCATTGTACCTGGGAGCATGTGAAATCGAAGAGGGAGACTTACCTAGACTGGGGCCCTCTGACATCCTACACTTTCTAAAAGGAATAGGATTGAAAGGCCAGCTGTAAAGCAGCAAGAATAGGGAACACAATAGATCTTTTAGGTCGCAGTGTAACACCACCCTTCTATTTACATACATACATACATACTGCTATGGTATGGCTCCCCGGTTGTTTGAACTCTATGCTGTTAATTTGCCAAGGTCAAGTTTTGGCTTTGCCGCGCGCAAATTCTCACTTAGATTTAATTGTAAGAAAGAATTTAATAGTTTTGTTTGAGTATTTTATTGTTCAGTTGTGTAAAGTTAATTTCATTTATTTGTACATTTTGCGTGTACCAGTATTATATATAGTTTATATGCAAGTATTTTGTTTGCGATGCGTTGCGGCTTCATCGCACGCAGATGTTGTAAATTTCATATATATGATTGTGTTACCTTGAGGCCCCGGCAGTTACCAGATTGACGAGCGGGTGTACTGTCTTGTTTAGTTTTCTTGGTTACCGTATTTGGTAATTCATTTTAATTTTAAGATGTAGTTCGTTCTTTTGAAATTTTAAAAATCGTCCATCTAGCAACTCACTAGTTATTAATAAGTGTTATATCGTTGTGCACAAATTATATGTAAGGCTCTTTAATAATTTTCGTTTTAGAAGTGATCGCGTTTAGAGTTTAAATTTTCCGTTTTTTTTTAGTTTTCAATTTAATTTTATTTTAATCACCTCGGGGTAGGTGAAGAGAAGCTTAGAGCTTGTATTTTAATTTCATTTTGATTTTACTTGGTTCTCCACGTTGATTTAATTAAATTTTAGTTTGCTTTGGATTTTTGAAACCACGTGGATTTTTTTTGTGGTATAAGAAATTCCTTCTAGAACGAATCTTCCATTTTGTTTGCTAAAGGATTTGCATTGTCCTTTTTTAATTGTAAATTCAAGAAGGGGTTATTTTAATCCAAAACCTTCTGTATTACGGTTTTTTCCCCTTTTGTTGTTAATTAAATGTTTTTTTTTTCTTTTTTCTTTTTACACAATAAATTTAATGATTGTTAATATCATTTTAAAATTACAGTTTCTTTTATTTTTGAATCAGCCATTTCAATTTTTGGGGTTTTTAAAGAAAGTCAAATTTTACAAACGCCCACTATTACTTTTCTTGAAAGTTACTCTGAGATATAAGAATCTGTGGCGCCCTTTTAAATTCATATTTGCTGAGCTAGCTAAATTAATTTTGTCATTTTTAATTTCTTTAAACTTATATGCTTGGACAATCAGTTCACAGCAATACGTAATGCTCTAATAATATTCTTGATGATTCGAAACTGTTTTCATTGAGGATATTTTACTAGGAACATCTGTCAAAATTTTACTCCCATAACTACAATTAAATTAAAACAAAAATGAAGTATGTTGACTTCGTATGGCGTGATAAAATTAGTCAGAAAGGTGTATGATAACATCTAGGATAACACTCGTTCTACAACGGACCTGAATGGTCATCATACACTGAACGACTCATTCAACCATGTTATCAATTCAATTCAATCTAATCTAATAATATCTGTTTTGACGTTTGTGGGAATGCCACGAAGTAGCTACTGAATGGCTGTTTTAATGGAGTGTGTAACATATTATGATATATTTAGTCCGTGGGTAATGAAATAAACTAAACTCTACCAATATCAATGGTTTCGGATGCTTACATTTCCCTTTTCCGTTATAAATAACAAACGACTTTCGCCAGATCAATCATCAATGTTGTTCCATCGCGACCGTTATCCATCAAATTAACCCACGCCTAATCCCTTCCTCCGCATCGGCGGGTCGGTCTGCCTTCTCTGTTTACATTGCATCGTCGGAGGGCGGTCCCCAGTCAAATGAAGCGTGAAGTCCCTCACTTGACGGCGATGAACGACAGAAGAAAAGCAAGGAAAAAAGTATCCGCACGACAGATGAGACCCCTACAGGAGGAAGTTTCTCTCGCCTTGCTTGTGGTACCGGGTAGCGACGACAGGGGGCGTTGATTTATTATAACCTTAAAAATCGCCGACGACGCGACGCAAAGAGGACGGGAGAGGATAAATTAAAACTCCTAGACGGCAGAATGCGTGTTCGGCATCGATAAGCACTTGGAGGCGGGGTGCCGGCCGACTGTACCGTACGCTGCTTTCAATCTATAGGTGCGGGGGAGGTTAGTGGCCGTGAAAGGAAGAAAGAGGTAAAAGAAAAGAAGTGTTTACGTCACACTAACCGTTTCGAGTTTATAATAAAATTTTACGAGAGAGGGCGCTTTTCGATCGAAGCACACAATGGATGTTGTTCCGTCCCTGTTCAAGTCTATATAGTCAATTTCCGCAAAGCAGATCTGAGGGGGAGTTGAGAGGAGGAGGGATGTTAACGGTTACGTATACATCTTGAAAAAATTCATGATGTTGTGGAGTGAATATCGAACGTTGCCATTGTATCGAGTATTGTAATAATGCTTACGGGGCGAAGATTATCACACAGTTTTAAAATCGGTAACCTAACAGGATATTTAGCAGTTTTGCATAATCTCAGAACAAGGTTAGAGATCCCAATGGATGCAATGCCCGTTAAATTTAACTTTTAGTTAACCATTCAAAATTTCTCTCGAAACTGAAATATCTAAAGCTACTTCCGTCCAATTAGCTTGATGTCATTTCTTTTGGAATCATTAGAAAACGCAATAGAGCGGCGTATGAGAGAAGCAATTGATGTTATATTCTTTGTACACTGCCAGACTTATTTAATGTCGTCGCCTACAGCGCGGTTACTATCAAAACTGAAAACTTGAACAGATGCGCGTTCGACTAGCGCCGGCTGTTCCAGGTAAATGATTTATTGGGGTATACAGTTGTAAAACCCTCCGAAATTATGCAAATCAGGTAGAAAATTGGATTATTTAATATCACAAGTAAACGTTGTATATTGCAGCTTGAACGTGCTTTAAATTGAAATATCTCTTTCATAACTTGGACCCAATTGACTCTTAAAACTTCCACTCACATAGTAATAAATAAAGTTTGGTATTCATAGTAAATCTTGTATATTAATTGTTTTAAAAAAGTAGGAAATAACAAACAACAGAGGAATACTTCATGAAATTATAGCATCAATGAATATTAGCTATTGTAAATGTTTATTAATTACTATTTTTTTTTAAATGAAGATTTCAATAATATTTAATTATTAACATTTACTATTGCAAGATCCCACCTACGTCTAAGTAACGCTGTAGAATTGCAATTCATAAAAAAATATAAACTATATTTGGCCTGGTTGTATTATTTATTTAAGTAAAAATGCTAATTCCAAATATAAACAATATAAAATCGAATGAACAAAATAATATTGCAATTGGTATTTTCCCACTATTACTAGCTGTTTCTATATCACAGAATATTCCCACCCTTCCATATTTCTTTAATCGCACTTGCTATTATTTATGCATAGTCTCATACAATAATCCTTTTAAACGATTTTGTTAAATGAAGGGATTTACATCCTAATTGTAATAAATAACAATTTAAGTACATCAATTATCACATTACTGAGAATAAAGTTTGTTTTTTTTTTTGAATTTTAATAGTCAAATTATAAATTCATTACTTTTATGAGCATTGGCAAAATTTCCATTTGCCCTTTACAAACGATTACAAAACTGGGCCGTTTACCATAATTACCACTAATCCTCTATGTAATCCAACGACGCCTAGTGTTTTTGAATGATGAGCTCATATATCTACATGATAGTGTTCAGTTGAGCAATAATTTTTGAAAAACATTATTTTCATAATTATAATTTATATAAATATAAAAAAATACATAAATCTGCAAAAAAATCATATAGACCTATGCTATTGTCTTTACGAAAATAAAAATATTTGAATGAATCGATTCTCAAGTTTATAAAATTTTTAAACTGTAATCATATTTAATTATACTTGTTCTAATTGTATTAATAATTTTGTATTGCAAGTATTTCCCTCTAATTCTAAAATTAGGAACATTAGAAGTATGTAGTTCTGTTAATCATTTAAATTCGTTCATCATATAAATACTAAAAAAAAATTTATTGCTCTACCATGTAATTATATGAGCTGGCTATTCAGCAAAATTTGACTCGTTGGATTACATAAAGGATTCATACTAACTGTCCGTAAGCAACCGAGTTTTATAATTGCCCCAGATTGAAATGCATATAATGAATTAATGAATTTTTAATTTGGCTATTGAAATTTCAAAAAGAAAGGTTATTCTTAGTAATGTGATAATAATTTATGTAGTTTACTAAAATTCCGTTTAATACAATTGCCCTGTAAATCGCATCATTTAAGAAAATGAATAATCTGTAGGACATGTGTGATTATCCTACGAACACGAATTTTACGGTGTTTCTTACCTGTGGGTAATTACAATAATAATATTTATTGAAACTAAAGGTAATGAACTTATGCAGTGTTATTCTCTTGTTTTCTAATACATTTCCTATTTAAAAAATAAATTATATATAAATGATATTTAATATAAATAAGCCAGTAATTAATACAACTCGATTTGTTATTTATACATTCACTTGATTATTTTTAAACATAAAGTAAGAGCTTTAGTTTTAAAAATCACTTGGTCTCAAGGTGTAAAACAAATGTTTCAATTCAAACTGCGTTCAAACCTTAACATTAAAGGCTTGCTTTCCATACTAAATAATCTTAGATCTACCTGATTTGCATAATTGCGAAGCGTTTTACTATTGTATACCCCAATAAATAATTTACCTGGAATAGCCGACGCCAGCTGGACGCGCACCTATGCAAATGGTGAGTAGTTTCGATATTCACTGCGCTGTAGAGCAGACATTAAATAAGTCTGGCAGTGTACATGGATGTCTAATTATCTAATACTAGTATATGAAGATGTTTAATACGTTATCAAGGCTGACTCCTTCTCAAAGCACTTGGGACTTTGAAAGAGGATGTCTGAGAAACTGAACTACGAATTAACATCTGAATCTATTTATAAAAGTGAGTAAATTTAATTTCCAATTACTTTAATGAGTAGTGCCTGATTAAATTATGAATTTTGAAAGATTTTATGTCTTCGCTTGACTCTATGAGATTTTCATGTGGTTATTTGATGTTGGAATGTGTGTTAAGACTTCTGTTTTCGACTCTGAGCGTCTCTGATGCCCGTGGTTCGCGGAATCCGACCGTCCTTGTCGACTTCCAGAGCGAATCATAACTGGCTCTCGATGCGACTAGATTGTCTCGTGTCGAATGTGTATGTGAATGTATTTTTATTGAATTGATATTCAATGTAATGTCCCATTACAATAGTTTAAATCAACTAATAATTTAGTAACTGTAACCAAATATATGATGTTAACATAAATATTTGGTTGAAACCAACAAAATCGCTTTTTCAGTGTAGAAAATAGTGTTATGTGTGTGTAGTTTATTGTATTTTTGTATAACTAATAACGATATTTTAGAAAATCATGTGTTTTGTTTTATTTCCAATCATAAATATAAGAGTAAATAAATAATAAAGATTTAAATTGCCCCAATAAAATTTTAAACCAAAGCGTCTAGATCTGTTCATGATTTAAAACAAAACTAAAATTGTAAAAAAATCAAAGATATTCCACTATCTGCTAAAACAGTACAAGATCGGACTGGTAAAATGACTTAGACTTAGTAGATATGACACAACGGTTGAGAGACATCAAACTGAGTTCGGCAACATCAATTGCTGTAGATGGTTTTGGGCGCAAAAGACACAGCACAAGAATGGCAACTATTTGTACAATTTGCTCACCTCAAGGCCCTAAGAAGACATTATTAGGATTGCTGCTATTAGACATTAATGTAAATACGATTGTTTCCATTACAACTGATGGAGCCAATAGCATGACTGGAATAAACAAAGGATTCATTTAAATTTTAAAAAGTAAAATT